>JBCEZV010000005.1:1286580-1305298 GCA_039654365.1 Cataglyphis livida
TATATATAAAAGAAAAACGAGAATAAAAAATATTTTATATATATATATATATAATATATATAAAATATTTTTTATTCTCGTTTTTCTTTTTTATGTGCAAATATTATATCAAAATAGTATAAAATGTTTGTTGCAATAAATGTTTTTAATTAAAAAAGTCTACTTTTAACCTAATTTAAGTTTTCACCCACTAATAAAAATCATTTTATCCGCATATGAGGGCAAGATCACGAAATTGACATGTCTTTAAGAAACCTAAATAAAAAAAAAATTCTAATTTAATTATTACTTCTTCAATTTTTACAGATAATAAGCAAGCTTTAGTGAAACTGATCATTATATAATAAACAGATTATCGAAATCAACAAACCTTAAAATCGTTGTCTTACCTCCTCTTTTCCACCTACATTTATTAATGCTCCGATATATTTAATGAATTGGACAATTAATAACTAATATGAATAATATGAATCAATTTATGATAATACAATATACTGATTTAATTCGAATAATTAAAGCAAATTATCAGATTAACTCAGCGATTTTTATTTCGCGAGACTGAAACGTCAATGACAGTGGGCTCTCTTTCCCACTCTCTTAACCTTCAAGATAAAATTGAACCGAGTCCAAACTGATATTCGTATTCTGCTGTGCGGGCGTGTCGAAACGTTAGTTCAATGTTAAGTTCGCAGCATCACGACTGCGAAGATTATTTAATCGCCGGATTCAAAGCAACCGAATCGTCGATCAATTTCCATGATCATCATCGATTTCGGTAACTGCGCGAGAAATTCGTAATGAAATATCGATTGATAAAAAGAGAGAGACAGAGAGAGAGAGAGAGAGAGAAAGAGAGAAAGAAGATGAAGAACGATTCTAACGATGCCAAATAATAGTGCTGAATTATGTAATAATTGTTGAACAATAATAATGTCATCTATCTCATCGTTGAGAAATTTTTGAAGATAAGAACGAACTTAATGAGATCAATCTCTAAAGTAAAATATATAATGCATCATAAAAATGATAAATAAGCCATAACAAAAGATATCTGATCTAAATATTATATCGAATTATAAATAGCATATTTTGTAACTAGATGCTGAAGCTAGTCGATTATCGATCACGTCTTTTTAGTTTTCATTTCGATAAATATAAAACATATTTAAGAATAATAGACATGCATTATTATTGATCAATGATTGTATCTTTTGTTGAAACAAATAATTGATCGTGCCGTGCAATACTGATAATGCATACATCATACGTATGCAAATTATTATGAAATAAAAATTTATCGAATTCCCGACCGTTTTGAAGAGAATCGACTACTCTTTCTCGTATTTCGACAAGATTGTAAGTATAATTTTAAATTATAATCAAAATAGCGAAAAGCTGTATTCATTGTTATTATATATTCAATGGATCATAGATCTTAATCAAAAAACGATGAGTCTTGTTGTCTGAATATTCGTAAAATTGCATAAAAGGTTACTTCTCAACAATTTTATCGCTATTTAATATGTTATAAGAGAGGTTTTTCTGAGTAATTCTCCGCAAGAAAGAAATAAGGGATTGCATTGGTTTAGAAAATATAACAAATTGAAATTTGACATTAAAAAAAGAAGGATATATATTTTAGGAAGTTTGAAGAACACAAAGATCATTGGGCTCACTTTTTTTCACTCAGTTTTTCTTTCAACCCGAAAATCATCAGTCAAAATAATCTTAGAATCCAGGAAAAATTTTGAGATACATTTTAAACAGAATAAAGTAATTGTTAATATTATCACTTTCTCGAGCCATCTCAGCAAATTTCTCTCATTATGTTTTTATTAAAAATGTGGCTTTTACTTTTGCAATAAAGAATAAATAATGTTTTATAGTGAAAGATATTATTATAGAGTTTCTATGAAATAAAATATTATGGATCGGAATAATAGAGTCTACAAATAAATGTTTCTTATATTCCTGTAACAAAAATTATTGATCTGATTTTGAATAGTATAGTATAGTAGTTTTGAATGGTATAGTATAGTCATTAATTATATATTTTTATACATTTTAAAATAAGTAATCAATAATTATTTTTATTCTTTTATTTTTTTTAAATACTTCTTCATTCTTGAGATAATCGAAGGTATATTATTTTTTAGTCCGCCCTCGTAGTATCAATTCAAAAGACATCTTACTTTAAATGCTCTATATCTCTACTCCAAATAGAATTAATTTAATCCAAGTGATAAAATATTACCTACAATAAAGATTCATCCCTCGGACATAGATTGGGTTAGATCAGTTTTTTCGGGATGAGGGGCAGAGTCTCTTCCGGGGCGATTACGATTACGATTAACTATTATTTGAAAGATTGGTTCTGAAGGCATTTTTTACGAGAAAAATAGTAAAAAAAATTTTCGACCAATAATTTCCGAGATATGCGATTTTAAAGTTTCACGATTTTAATGCATTTTCTGTTATAAAATAAGGAAAAATAAAATTGTTTACGTTGTATTTGTGTAAAGTAGACGTGAAAAGGCTTTTTTCTGCATTTTATGCAAATTTTATAATTTTTTTTATCACACATATATTTGTGTGTGTGAAGCCAACGTATCATTTCATGAAAACTCATAAATAATTAAGAGCTTTATTTTCAATAGTTATAGAGTTCGTGAGATTAAACAAATAGTTCTGGTCATTAAAACACCAAAAATGCCTTAGGATAAACTGAGACGCCAACTTTACATCTCACCAACTTTGCGTCTCACTTTGTGCTACATGTCCTTATCAATAATTGTTAGAATTGAAAAGATTTATAGTTCTGCATAATTCTGCATAAGTTTCAAGAAAATTTCAGTCTTTTAAAAGTAAAACAACATTAAAATAAAACAGAAACAAGCGGATATCTATAAATATAGAGATATCTATAAATATATCTTTAATAGAGATGAAAATTGATCGCTTGACTTTCGAGCATTTTGTTTATTCTAAAGCAGTTCTGATATAATTCTGGGCATGTACATTGTCTTTTCAAAGAGTTCTAATGATAAAAACAATTCAAAAATTTTTTAATCAATTATTTTGCCCCCAAAATGTGTATTTTTGAGTATTCAAAAATGCCAGTTGATTTTCAAGAGTTCTGTTTATTCTAAAGCCGTTTTGATATAATCCTAACCATATACTAGCATTTTTTAGTGAATTCTGATGATAAAAACAATTAGAAAATTTTTTAATCAATTATTTTGCTCCGAAAACGTATATTTTTGATTATAAAGGTAAGATATCGGTCAATTTTCAAATTTCTGTTTATTCTAAAATAGTTCTGATATAGTTCTAAACGTATTAATGTATTTTTTAAAGGGTACTGATAAAAACAATAAAAAATTTTTTTATTCAATCATTTTGCCTCCAAATTACCTATTTTTGAGTATAAAAGTGAGACAATGATTTATTTTCAAGAGTTCTGTTTATTCTATAGTAGTTCTGACATAGTCATATTAATACATTTTTTAAAGAGTTCTGATGATAACAACAGTTAGAAATTTTTTAAAACAATTATTTTGCCCTAAAAACATCTATTTTTGAGCGTAAAGGTAAAACGCCGATTGGTTTTCAAAAGTTCTGTTTATTATTAAACAATTCTGATATAGCTCTGAACGTATTAATGCGTAATATAAATAAATTTTCTAAAGAGTTCTGATGATAAAAATAATTAGAAATGTTTTAAATTATTTTGCTCCTAAAGTACAATAAATTTCCAGTATGAAAGTGAAACGCCGGTCGATTTTCGCATGTTCTACCGTTCTTAATAATTAGAACTCTCCTCTCGATATCCGTCTAGATACATCTTTTTTGAGCAAAATAAATTATTTAAAGAGTCTTCCTAGTTTAACGGATCAAAAAAATTAATTTTTTTCTTTTTTTTTTATACAGTTTGATATCTCAAAAACATCCCAAAGTATTATAAATAAATATAAATATTTGGCAATACTGGAAGATTGTGAACGTAGTGGTGCACCGGTAGAAATCAAAGCATTCGAACTCGTTTGGCGATTGATACTAAGCTTTTCATTTGTGTAAATGTTACTTCTCAGTTGTTTTGTTTACGAGGAAGAGGAAGACGTGTTCTACGGTCCTGGAATATTTAATTAGCTATAAATATAATTTTTTGTTTCTTGTATACTCTAAAATAGTATCTGAAACTTTAAATACGTTTTTCTCTATTATGTTCTAGCGATTCCACGATTCCTTTCTTCCGCAAAGTTGCGGCTATCGTTTATTGGTGATAAAAATGAATCGTTTAATAAATAAAGCATCCTCCGCTACGCGTTTCGTAAACTCTTAGTCACTTGTCTAATAACTGTATATCTAAGTAAAATATAAATAAGTGAGAAAGGGAAGCGAGAAGATCAGTGAAACCACGCGAATTCTCTCGAATAAATAAAAATTGATAAAGATCCCTTGCAGTACAATCTTCCTGAGAAAGAATAAAGCAGTACCGAAAAGATAATAAATTTTTTTAGCGAAATACTTAACAAATAGAGCCGTACTATTTGGTAAAAGTAATCATAAGAAAATAAATTCTTTCCTAATCATGAAGAAATAAGACTTTTTCTAATCAAATCATGTGCGCAAAAGTCTGCCAGAAAAGGTGATCAAGGAACTTTGAACTGATATCAGACTCACCAATCGACGATCACTGCGAGAAAAAAAAACAAAAAGTAGGAAAAATACCCCGCCTAACGAGGACACAGGAAAAATTTCTAATTTGTTAAATTTTTGGAGGATCCCCGCTTCTAAAAATTAGAACACGAAAAAGAACTATAAAAAGGAGATTCATAAGACTCGAGACACGCAATAATCAAAAGACTTCATTCACTCACTAATTATTATTACCAGTCTTATTTCGTGCTTGTGCAATAATGAGTTATGAGTTAGTTACTTGTGCAACCAGTGTTCTTGGGATCATCTCCAGAGCAATCTACCTGCAATGAGCATCGAGCTACCGACATGAGAGCGAAATTCTCACTAATTCGCCATCCCTCCGACTCCGAATCGCTATTCTTAAAGAGTAAGTCTAATTAAATAATTCTCCCCTTTTCTTCTTTTGTCTTATGTCTTATTAATATAAATCAAAACAATTCCGTAAGATGTTTTATTCTTTTAAATCATTAACTCGTTCCGTATATTACTTTAATATTTTAACGTTGATGCTATAGTCAATAATTAATTTTATATATTTGATATAAAATATTTAAATGATAATACTGCAGAATGTGTTAAGACAAAACATTTATTATATATTATATATAAATATATGGTGTGTGATGCTGTCGTATCATTTCATGGAAACTCATAAATAATTTAGGGTTTTGATTTTATTTTTAATAATTCTAGAATTCTTATATTATTTAATTTTTATAATTAATATGTGAGAGAGATCATCTCGCCGGCTATAAGCAATAAGCTTGACCAGATTATTAATCTGTACTTGCAACAGTGTGCGAGCACCATGACGCACTTGGTCGTAAAACAACCTATATTTTAAAAACTAAATATGATCCTGAGCTTTTAAAGGAAAAAATTTTTATTTTTTTTTTAAGATTTCAAAAAAAGTCAAAAATGTTCTATTAAAAAAAAGAACAATTTTTATTTTGTTTTTTAAAATTCTTAGATAAATAAAAAAAATAATAATTTTATAAGATTAAAGAGTGTAAAAAAACCTTTCGATACCACTACCAGTTTTTTAAAATCGGAGTAGTCTACTAAAACTTATCGACGTTTAAAATTGGACGTGACAGCCCAAATGATAAAAATTCAAATTCCTATTAATAGTGAGCTCATGCTCGCGAACCAAAAAGTTTGGGCAACGATTTTACTTTTGATAGGACTATATTTTTATAAATTTCAGCATGATCGGAAAACTTTAAAAATTTGAATCACTTCATAAATAATCTCATATATAAATTTTTATATTCCACAAAATAAACATTGTGTTAAAAATTGTTTTTATATATTATATTGTTTTTATATATATATATTGTTTTTATATATTATATTATATTATATATTTTATGTTTTACATTCAAAATACATTACTTTATATGTTAATATATTATTAAATGTAGTAAGAACAACAAATTTTACATTTATTGTGAATTATATATAAATACATTTATATTTATATGATAGAAAAAAAAATTATAAAATTTGAGTAAAAATGCACATATCACTGATTTAATCGACACTTAGATGACACTTATGTGTAGTAAGGAAAGTTCTGAATAATTTTTCGCAAAAATCATGTGGGGAATGGTATTAATTTAAGAAATATAAATTTTCATTTATCTTAATTTATTCAATTTTTTTCAAATATACAGTTATGCGTTCCGAGACTTGAAAGGTTTTATTATTACATCTATGACGTATGTTTGTACAAGTTGTGATTGTGAATGCACGAGGGTTAAACAAACTGACATATAAATGTATGCGCCGGCATTCAAACAAATTTAATGGATCAATTAATCTGCTCCGTCTTTATATACGCATATGTCTTTCAAGGGAGAAATGCGTAAAACTTTATGCACTTTATGCACGTTATGTAAAGTTATGCGACTATTTTGCAAAAAATGTGGATTCAAATCAATGAAAAAATTGTTTTAGTTTTGCAAAATTATACGCAACTGTCATGATTTGTCATGTGACAAAATTATAGATTTTTTTTTATATAAGTTTTTCTAATAAGTCTTCGTAGTTATCTTTTTTTTCTTTAGTATTTTCCCCAATTTTCATTCCCCAATGTCTGATTATTTCGAATTGATCGTCATCTCTAAACGGCTGAAACCGATAAGAGACGAAAATGATGATGGTGGAAAGTCAAAAGCTAGTTTTTGAAAGAAAAGAGGTGTACGAGTGGTTTAAGACACCCTGTGTGTGTGTGTGTGTGTGTGTATACAGGGTATCCCAGAACTGGCGGAAAAGTTTTTAATGATAGATTCTTCATGAAATTCCAAATCAAAAAGTTCTTTACAAAAAAGTGATCTGATGAATAGAATTTGAATGGTGAGGCATTGAAGTTGACGTATGGGAGCGCATAAAATTCGTGCGATCAAGATCGGCACGACCAAGTTTGACTCATGACTCGTGTACCGTGACGATGCATGTTTCTTATTACTCTACATTTAATTATTTATTATTGTTTTTTATTTGTTATTTTTTAATTATTATCTTTTTGTTATTATCTTTTAGTTATTATCTTTTAATTTTTTATTATTTTTTTTCTTATTACTCTACATTTATTTATTTATTATTTATTCATTATTGATTTATTTTGTATTAAATACTAGTTGTTTAATCTTTAAACACGGAAAAATATAAAAAATTAATTTGTTGTTTGAGTAATTTATTAATTAATTGATTGATAAAATTATGATCAATTTGTTATTTAATAATTATTTATTTTACATTTGTCTTTTGTTAAGTTAATCTAATTAATATCTCGCTTATCCCATGTTTAAGGACTATGCAACTAGTACGTAAACAAAGTATACAACTAATTATTAATTAATAAAGATCAATTGTAATAAAATTAATTATTATTTAATTTATATTATTAATAGCAAAATAATGTATAGTAATAAGAAACATGCATCGCCGCGGTCATGACCGCGGTCATGTCAAACTTGGTCAATCCTGACCGCACAAATTTCATGCGCTCCCATACATCAGCCTCACTATTCAAATTCTATTTATCGTATCACTTTTTTGTAAAGAGCTTTTTGGCTTAGAATTTCATGAAGAATCTATCTTTAAAAACTTTTCCGCTAATTTCTTTTCCGCACACCCTGCATATATATATATATATATATAGTTATATCATCTACAAATTGAATAATATTAATCTCCTTATTTAATTATTTTTGCTAAGGTTTGAAGTATATAGCAATGGAACTAAGTAAGGACCGCTCCTTGAGATAAACCCTTAAATACATATTTATTTATACTTTACATTTTTTATAATTTATAATAAATTCAGATTTTTATTTATTATACATCCATTTATTTACGAAATTTACTATCCTAAAAAGACATACTTTTTTTTAAAGTTTTGTAATTAAATTGGTATCTATTATATTATCATATGCTGAACATCCAAAAATGCTGTTAACATATATTCTTCTATGATAGTAAATTCTAATATCAGTAGTTATCTTCAGAATATTATCTCCACATGACCATTCTCTTCGAAATCTATACTAATTCAAATCTAATATATTATTATTTTCCGCTCATCAATTTAACTTTTCATTTACAATTCTCTCGATAATTTTGCCCATGCATGATGAAAGAACTATTGGTCTGATTTTTTTCTTTGTTTATTTTATCGATAAAAAGAACCTGATATTGTTTCCATTCTTTTGTAGTCTTATTTTCTGTCCTATGTCTCTGTCATAAGTTGTTTATATAATCAGGAATATTTTTTTATTTTTTTCTGGAAGTTGAGCTATCATAGTCTATATCATTCAATCTTGGAAAAGAAATTTCTTTAAATTATTTTAATAGCTCTTTTTAATTCTTCATATCGGATATCAATTATCAAGTTGTTCTCTCTTCTCAGATATATTTTTCTGGATGATCTTATTAACAAGTACTCATAGGAAGGTCAGCTCAATTTTAATGCTATCTAATATAACTTCTCTTCTATCCTCCAATTGCCATTTATTTCATTCAATAGATATTTTTGAGTTTTTGATGCATAATAGTCCATATCTTTTTGGGCATGTCATCATGGTATCGTCGATTTATACTACAATTCGACGATTAACCAACCGATAACCCAACTTTTGAAAAAGAATCAGTGCTGGGAATGGGGGGAAGCACAGGATCGCGCTTTCGAAAAGATCCGCTCACATTTAGTTACCGCGCCTACGTTATCGTATCGCGATTTTAACACTCCATTTATCTTGTAAACCGAGGCGAGATTGATAAGAATAGGGGCTATGTTGGTACAAAATATAAACGACACGGAACACGTAATAGCTTTCACGAGTCGAGCTTTGGCAGATCCTGAAAAAAAGTACTCGGTCACCGAGCAAGAGTGTTTAGCAATTATATAAGTTAGCGATCTTAAAGGGGAATATCGTCGGAAAAATATATGTAAAAGATCTCAAATCATCTTTCACATCCTAAGTAGTTGCTGATAATACGTTAAGAGACACATAATTGACCAAATGAGATTGTTTTTGGACGCAAGGTGGCAGTGATGAAGAGAGACAGTTCGGAGAATAGATAAATTGGTAGCCGTTGACGCTCGTCGCCGCTCAAGACTTCCTCGGTCCTCTTCTGGGAAAGGGGAGTTGTGACGTGACATTTTTGGGACGTCCATCACAATGATTGAATGACCGAATCGCGGGCGGTTTTTCGAGACGTCCTCTCGAATTAAGAAGAGTGCGATCCAATCGCCAGATCAGCGAGATCTGGGTTTCTTTAAGTTAATGGCGATAATGTGAGCTCGTTAATGAGCCCGCCTATTAATTGACGGCAACGGGAAAGGCGACGGAATCCCATCCGGCGAGAGAAGAAGAGAAAAGAAGAGAAGCAGCCGAGAACGAGAGTCCGAACGATGGAGAACGGAAACCGCCAGATCGTAACTTCCTTATTATATATTAAAATTTCATGGCAAATGAACGCCTCTTCAGTAGAGTCAATATTTCTTTTGGCAGGAAAGACGAGCGGAGAACCGGAAAAATCCAGCTGAAAGGGATAGTCACTCCACTTGCACTAAGCAACGGGGCATTAAGGGGGCTTAATCCCGAGAATTATCCAGCAAGATTTTTGCTTTTTTGCGAGAATATTTGTATTGTATAAATTGGGACAGACTATATTTTTCGGAATAATTGACACGATCGTGTGCAAAGAAATTACCGTTGTTTGAGGATTCTATTACTTGTCGCGACCTGATTACATCGCGCCCGGCAAAGAATCTTCGCGGAAAAAACCGAGCAATAATTCATGCACGCGGTAATCCGATACTTTGTGCCCGGTCATGCCGACATCTGACACGTTGTTATTGTTATCCGTAACACGAAAACACTTTGCATACCATTTTTTGAGGGTGATAATTATATACACATTTTCTCTTAGATTATTTATTACTTTCTTTAATATATTCTTGTTACTGTTAATTTATTGATTGACTCTTATTGTGGCTTCGGTACTCTCGATTCTCGCATTTTCCCATCTCTCCCAAACCACTCCCTTTATCACATTTTTTAGGCTGAGTAGCCGCGTCTTTACCGTCGTGTTAAATAATCGATGCCGTGATCTTTTTTGGCCGATATTTCATATAGTTTTCATTCGGTGCGGCCTACCGTACCTGACGCCCAACAATTTATTGTTATGTGAAGAAAAAAGTATCGGGATCGCAGAGTTGATACTCAACACGCATCGAAGGTGTGCCGTGAGCTCCAAAAAATCGCCTGCTGAATAATTAGATAATCCCTATCTCCTTAATTAATTAATTCAAAATAATCACAGTTACAAATTGATACATTCTCGGCCTCGCGACAAGAGGGATACGCGCGAGATCAAATTTTTCATTATTATCGACACTCACAAACTATATATATCTATATATTTCTATATATTTCCATCTATTATTACACTTCTATACATATATTACTAGACCGCTAACTCCCTTATATATTGATCAAAAAATTGACTCCGAAAAGTATGTATAACATATGAGAAGCAAGCATCTGCGTATGTATGACTTAAGTAGGAATCAGTAGGAAAGAAGAGGATAGGAACTGAATATATAATATCGCCGACATCTACAAACGAAAAGTGTTTTTGTGTATGTGTGTGTGTGTACTGTATACGTATGTGTTACATATACTGTACATACGTTTCGGGACCATGTATTTTGTAAAGTTAACGCTCTAATAATATATAGAAGTCTGTGGCGCCATTACGAAGCTCGCCACTATCATGTCTAGAATGTACATCCCATGATCTAGCGTGATAAGCGCGCGAAACGCATGTTCATTTGTCAATTCTTTTTAATTAATATTTTAATAATTTTCTACAAAATTGCAAAATTGTAAAGGATTTTTCTGTTCAGTTTACTGTGTTCTATCCGCTTAGCGTTGCAGGCCAACGCTCCGCGAGCGTTCGCACAATCTTGGCCGGACACCCTGTATAGAAAAATGAAAAAGAGAAAAGAAGAAAGTATTCAGAGAAAATTCTAGGTCCGTTCCATATTTACCATGAAACAAAGAATGTTACAATAATTGTGCAAACAATAATTTTATTAAAGAAAATTCTGATCCATATGAATTTATCTGAGAATAATATCTGAGAATGGATATACCATTTAATGAATCAATAAATCTAATTAAATTAAAAATCGAAAAACAACATGTAAGAACGTCAATTTCTGCATCAACTTGTTTACAAATATGCCTACGATATTTAGCATTAGGAGATGCAATGTGTTCGACTTCATTCGCATTTAGAGTGGGATTAAATACTGTCTCTAAAATTGTTAGTGAACTATGTTATTTGGGATATTTTAAATGACCAGTTTTTCCCAGAAATAAATGAAAATTTCTGAAGAAAAAGGCAGAAGAGCTTGAAACACTATAGGAATTTTGCACATTGTTTTGGAATTATTGATGGAAAACATATCGAACTTCAGCTATTATTAAAAATGAAATAAATAATAATAAGTAATAATGAATAAAAAGCACTACTAGACTTATATTGATTACTTTTAAATTGTATTTATATTTTGTTTTAGGCTCTTTCTTAGCTCTACATTTTATAATTATAAAAGCACTCACAGCATTGTTCCATTAACTGTAGCAAATGCTAATTGTTGCTTTACTATAGTCGACATTGGAGTAAAAGGAAGATGTAGCGATATTTTTTAAAGAAGCGTGAACTTGGATGTCGATGTTAATGATCTTGATCTGCGGCAACCAAAGTCAATTATTGAAAATGTACCTAAATTGCCATATGTCATAGTCGGATAAAGCATTTGTCTTGACTTCTTATATGTTACGATATCTTCAATCGAGTAATTTAAATTTGGAAAAAAAGTATTTAATTACATACTTAGTCTGACTCGAAGAATAATCGAATGTTCTTTTGGAGTTTTATCGGCAAGATGGCGAATTTTTTGAAAACCATTCTCAATTATCATAGAAAATGGAATTCTGTAATCTAAGCAACAGTTTGCTATACAATTTTTTAATAAAAAAAGATTTAGATGTTCCTTTAAAACAAAGGTAATATGTTATCGATATTAGCTTACAAGACATGGATAATTTTAATTATATATATTTCGAAACAGATTAAATGTGTGTTTTTATGAAGCAGACAAATTTGAAATACATTAATTGAATATTTCTGTACTGGAGCTGTTGAAACAGTGGGCTAAAGCATATAACAATGATTTTTAATATAATATTTTAAAGGAAAAATTGTTTTTTGATATTAATTAAATTAATTAGTATTATGTATGTGTATATCCATATGTGTATATCCGTGTGCGATCGTGGCGCAGAGAGTTGTGTCTGCTCTCTGTGCTGAAGATCTCAGGTTCAAATCTAACCAGAAATATTGACTGATTCGCGATCCAAACCACCGAGAATATTCTTGCCATGAACATCCCTTTAAAAGCTAAGGTCGTTTGGAACCAGATTTAAATTGTAGGTCCCACATCGTAGATATATATTGAAAAGTCACCTTCACCACGCTTCTATCAAGAGGCGCAAAGATTAAAGAAGCTGAAGAAGATGTATATATCCAGAAGATGTTCAATAATGTTAAATAATTTATTTAATGCAAAATAATAACAATAATAGTAATCGTAAAAATAATTAATTATTCAGTTCTAATTGCTCTTCTACCTCATTTAATTTACTAAAAAATTCTAGTTTTAATTTTGATCTTATTTTATAACGAAGCCTCCGCATTTCTTCAGCACTATAAAACAGTCGATTGGAACTGGTTTAGAAGGTTGTTTTAATATTTTTAATAAAATTTTATCATATTCATCGTAATTTTCTGAACATTTTTTTGTAAAAAATATATTAATAATTTTATGTCGTTTATAATTACAAAAAAATTTATGAATAAACAAACTCATTTTTTCTTTTCAATGTTGGAGTGCTCCTATATGAAAAATTAGGAAATACAAATGAAAATTCATTTTCATTATTTTCTTCACTCATTATAGCATTGACGAATGATTCCTCCAATGAATTTTAATTATCTACTGTATTTAATAGATGATCGTGGTTCTCTAACCATTTGTATAGAAAAAATCGATCTACAATTAATGATAATAATTAATATGGATTATTACTCAATAAAAAATAGCATTAACAATTTCAAACTTATGAACAATGCTCAAAAATATTATTCAGGAAACTCATTAAGTGATAATATATAAATAATGGTTTAAATAATTGATCTTTAGAAATATCAACTGCACCGTTTCTCTAGTAGTAGAATCTCAAGTAAATTCTTGAATTTTTTTATAACTGTTTAATGACTTCTGGTAATGATTTTTGAGTTAATTCCATTTCTTTCTGTTTCTATTAGTGTATATATCTAGTATATTCCTGAAATATGAATTTACGATACTTGTATAAGAAAATTTCTTTTATGGATACCCTATAATGGGCTACCCTCCTGATCTTCAGAAACTGCGCACTTTCACGAAAAATAATCCGAACAAAAGTTATAGCAATCATGAAAAACTTTTGATGACATTGAACTTAATCTTGATTAGGAATGATCTGTTCGAGTTATTTTACATCATATTCGATACCTCTGTTGTATTTTGTGTGATTGTCTGTTAATAATTTGTCCTCCAAATGACACCTAGGGATCATTTTGACCACTGATATGACAACATATCTGAACGTAAAATTTTGCGCTCTTTTTAAATTTGGGATAAAAAGAGAGTTTCCATTTAAAAAATTAAAGTTGGTCATCAATTGATCCTCAAGATAAAATTCAAAGTTTAGTTCAAGGTCACCAAAAGAGTCTTTCATGATCCCTACAACTTTTATTTATCTTTCGTGAAAGTACTTTTGGAGATCAGGGGGATCTCATTCTTTTCGAATACCCTGTATATATATTTACTCTTAAATACAATCAAGCTTTATTTTGGGTCGCTTTAATACAAGATATAAAACAAAATAAAAGAAAGAAAATACATAAAAGTAAGAGTAATTAAATGAAAAAAAAACGTACATGCATATAAATTTGCAATAAATTACAAAACACAATATTAAATAATAGCGCAAATGCAATATAAGAAATAAATATACAAAAAGAATTCTAACATATTGTGTATTTATACACTACTTAAAAGAAAATGGGGAACTTTTCATCACACTCTAAAAATTAAGCTATTTTCAAACAATTGAAACTTAACGAAAAATCATCACAAAATTAAAAAAGGATTTTAAAACTTAAAAATTAATTTTAAAGTTTCAAACTTTAATACATTAATTATGATTTTTTTATATTGTTTTCATATTTTTTTAATATTGTTATCTTCCTTGTTCTGTGCTTTAAAAAATATTATTTTGTTCCTTAAAATTACATATTTTTGATTGAACTGCAGCTCGATAAAAAAATTTCTCTCGAAAAAATCAGTTCAACTTCTATAAACTACATTTTGCCAACAAAATGCTTCTTTTTAAATTTTTCTACAATTTTTTTAACCGAATTTTTTTTAACATGAGTTTGAAGCTAAACCTGTAATTTTTAAAAATGATATTCGGCGAAAAATTATTGTAGATAAAAAATGTTTTTTTTTAAGACTTTCCTACAATTTTTTTTTGATCAAATTACACGGTTTTGAAAATAAATTGTTTCTTTTTTAGAAATAATGTCAATACTCGGCGAAAAATCATCATAGACAAAAAATTAAAGAAACATTTTGAAGCTTAAAATTTCAACTTTAACGTGCTATCGGTAATTTTACAAAATTTTATTATTTTATTATTTAAAAAAATGGTTTAAACTCATAACTCGGACAAAAAGATTGTAGGAAAAAATTTAAAAAATAACATTTTGTAGGCAAAATGTTGTAGTTTATGGAATTTAAATGGGTCTTATCAAAAAAAATTCTTTATCAAGCTGCAGATCAATCAAAGAAACGTAATTTTAAGGAATAAAACAATGTGTTCTTTTTTAATGCATAAAACAAAAAAGATAAAAATATTTAAACATATCATCGGTAGCGTATTAAAGTTGAAATTTCAAGCTTCAAAATGATTTTTTAATTTTGTGTTCATGATAATTTTTCGTCAAATTTCAATGATTTGAAAATAGCTCAATTTTTAGGGCATGAAAAATATTCCCTATTTTCTTTTGAGTAGTGTACAAAAATTTTCATTTATTAATATATTTACTCTATATTTATATGGCTTCTGTACATAGAATGCAGAAACGCTTGCCGCGCGGCAAAAATGATACAATAGCCAATCAATTTTTCGTTCTAATGAAAAAATTTTGATTGGCTATCACATCATCTTTTACTATGCAGGAAACATTTTCGTATATATTGCGACGACTTTTCCCTCCGCAAATCGTCAAACGCTGCGCACAATCTTCCCGTCGCGCAGATGTTCGGTTGCGTCGACGAACGGGAGTATGTTTCGCCGGACGGGAGATGCGGGACAAAAAAGAGAATCGAAAGATAATTACACGCCGGAAGAGAATGAATGGATGGTGTTCCGCGCGTGCCGTGAAGAAATCTTAAAACTCGTGAGAATTTTAATTGGGTTCCAAATACGGTCTTGCACGTATCAATTCGTTAAATACGCGAAATAGGCGCGAAGAAAACGCGGAAGAAAAAAGTCGATTTCGTCGTGGGTGGATTAGCTCACCTAACGACAGAGGGGCAGGGCGCATGTTGAACAAACGCGATATTGAGGCAAAAGGCGACAAAGACAGAACGATACATACACATAAAAAAAAAGTAAAGTCCTTAAGCGTAACAAGGAAATAATAGCTTTATTAATTTGGAAGAGTTGTGTCCGGATGGATAGACAAAGATAAGCGGTGAATTATTCGGCGGCGATAAATTCACGGAAGCGAGACTGGATATTAAGATAGCTTAGCGCCTCGCAAAATAAAACGCCGTTAAATCAAGGTCGGTCGGGCCTATGCCCGGGCGCAATTATACCTGGTCGATTATCGGACTTCTCTGGATCGATAATATATTGCTCGCTATCTTAACATGCTATACGTCAATCACATGTATCCAGTGCACCCCGAAGTATGCACCGCACAAATATAGCTCGCAATGCTCTGTACGATATCCCGTACCAATCGCGAAATCACTCTATCGCTCATTCATTCTAACGCATATAATTCGACGAAAAAAAATAATAGACAGAAATATATTAGCACGAAACACACTCACATTTGATGGCTAACAAGAGAGATACGTAATCACGAGACACACTCACACTCGACGACAGACTACTCACGCATACATGATTTAGACGCTAGACGGGCGAGAAATTTCGCGACTATTATATTACGTCGTATTTCCGATCCGCAATCTCCAGAGAGATGATTTATGCGGTATAATGATTGAATCTGCGAAATCAATACCTAAGACGTTTCGGTGGATCGCTTGCCGACGTGGCCATGTCGCAGTCGCAATTACGCTAAAGGCCATTGCACGTTAAAAAATTTTAGTCGTAATCATAAAGCCGTAAGTAAATCAACCAATTACAGTTCAAACATTCTTATTGTGTTTTAGAATGTTTGATTGTGATTGATCAATTTTCTTACGGCCTTACGCTTACAACTAAAATTTTTTAACGTGCAATAGCCTTAAGGACGACACGATAAACACCAAAATTCCGAGCGAGGCTCGAACGCGAAATTAACACCAAATTGCGGCCACGACGGCAGAACGAACGATTCCGGTATCGCGAACGCGCGTGGCTATGATACAGCGGGATCACCTCACTGGCAACGATGCTCTCTTCCTGAGAGTCCGGGAGTCCGGTGGCACCCACTTTCGGCTTTATCCTCTCGGGATCCTGCCGCCAACACTCTCGCTCTCGATCGGAATCTGTCCACGCTTGCTCACGCTTGTATTGCTTACGAAAATCGTTTTTACCACACACGTCTATCGCATGCTAATGTCCGTGCTAGTCTGACCCGGGATCGTCGCGATCTAGAATCGATAACGCCGGACCAGCTGGTGATACGCAATCGGGGTGCGTGTTATCACCCATCGCTAATCGCGTGATAACACGCGAGGCAGCCGTCGGGCGGCACGCTCAAGACCGGGGGTGCGCACACCCCCGAGATTTCGATCAATAATTTCGCAGGGTCCTTCTGAGGGGGTATCGGCGGGTCTCGACTGAATCTCGAGGAACGCACTGGCGACTATCGATGATCTCTTTTACTCCCGCTACGCCTCGCGGCGGCTCCTTTGGGGTCCTTCGGGGACATGTCTCCGCACGGTCCTGCGTCCAGGCGCGAGGATCCCTTCGTCCTCTAGCGCTCTTCACCTCACACTTTAGAATTCGGCTGTTGATGATTCCGTCTTACTTCCTCCCAAAGGTCGCCCCTCATCTTTCGAGCGATCTTGATTGTTGTCTTCCCGTCTGCTTTTTTGCTCTTCCGATAAGGCTCCCATATAGTATCAGGGTATCATAATAAAAGAATAATAAAAGAAATTAAAAATAGCGAAATAAATCCAACAGATAATGCCTCTTTGAAGATTTCGATATGGCTCTCGCAATTTTCGACTGGTGCGGGCGCGTATTTCACGCTCAGCGATCGGGAAGAGATCCGGTGGACGCGCGCGGAATGGCAACGTCTCACCCCTTACTCCCAAGAGAAATCGCACCGACGTCGGTTATCCCGACAGCCATCATATCGAAATTTGTATTTTCGGGTGTCGGAGAATTATCGAAATCTCCAGAGTATATGCTCAAAACACAAAGTAGACGATAACCAATACAACCGAAACGAATGCAACAGACGCTACTTCATTCGACCAAAAGTATTCGTCTCCCCGCAGTCTCCCCCGGAATCTCTACGCTTCGTTGTGTTCTCCGATAATTAGCGATCATCGACGCCTTGCGGGGAAGGCGAAGTAGGTCAGGAATAATACAACAGAGTATTAATACTATATTTATTTTTAAAATTGCGATCGGTGATTACCCAGCAAGCAAAAATGTACCAAACGTACGAAAAGGTCCGCAGAGGGGGAAAAGAAAAAAGAAAAGAAAAGAAAAAAAAACGACAAACGGCATCCCGACCTCGACGGAACAAAAACGCGGGAGAAAAAAAAATAGGACGTGTTAGCGAAAGAAGAGGTCTTAAAAAAAAGAACGGGGACCTAATTTAAGCCAGAGCGGAAGCGGCCCCGGCTGAACGGTCTTTCCTAATGGCAGAAGTCCTCCACGCTGCGGGAACGGTGGTTACGGGATGAGACCTCTCCAGGCGTCTCCGCACGTCAGGCAGTCTTTGAGTGGAGCCGACCTCGCCGCATCGGTAGCAGAACTGTTGACGCGGCTCGTGGAACGCATTGTAGCGGTGCGGACCCCGCAATTCTAGCACCCCCTCGGGTGCATCGGCCGGTATCTCTTGTAACGACCGATGGTCGTTACGAGAGCCTCGCGGACCGACCACCCGTCCGCAGAAGAGGCTGGCGCTCGGCGCC
>JBCEZV010000005.1:1333619-1347324 GCA_039654365.1 Cataglyphis livida
GTTGTAATCGTAAAGCCGTAAGTAAATCAACCAATCACAGTTTAACATTCTTATTATGTTTTAGAATGTTTGATTGTAATTAATCAATTTTCTTACGGTCTTATGATTACGACTAAAATTTTTTAACGTGCAATGGCCTTAACTTTATGGAGCTTTGGTTAACAGACGGTTAAAATCAGCAGAGTGGCAACAGAAAATAGAAAATAGAAGTATAGGAAAATCAAGCATTCTTATCATTTCAGTTGCCACCCTGCCTAGGTTAATCTAACCAAAAATAGTGAAATTAATCGACGGCAGGGTGGCAACTGAAATGATAAGAATGCTTGGTTTTCCTATACCTCTATTTTCTGTTGCCACCCTGTTGATTTTAACCGTCGGTTAACTTAACCGAAGGTGGTGAAATTAGCTCTAAAGAATCGAATCGGAATCGAACATCCCTATGATGCACACAAATATTTGATACGATTGCAGACGAATCGTGTCAAAATTGGCGTAAGTAATTCGGTAAATGGAATTTTGACACATTAAGCATTTTACGACGTAAATAATATTCAGTATCGTATTTTACATATGTTTTACGTATAATTTATTTCACATACATATGCTATTCGCTAGAGCGAATAAAAATGCGATAAAAATTTTATCTCAATGGATACTCGCGAGACGAGGAGCAACGAGACGAAAGAATTCGATACGATGGAGGAAGCAAGAAAAACGAACTGGGAAGAAGGAGAGAGAAAAAAGCGGGAGGGAGATATTTAATTGGTTTTCCGTGCCCGTG
This sequence comes from Cataglyphis livida, assembly GCA_039654365.1. NCBI lineage: Eukaryota > Metazoa > Arthropoda > Insecta > Hymenoptera > Formicidae > Cataglyphis > Cataglyphis livida. Next base: position 1,334,401 of record JBCEZV010000005.1, read on the forward strand.
CATGGGATCTGGCGGGCCGATGTACCCGGGCGTACTGAAGGAGGCGCCATCATCAACGAGCCCAGTTTATGAGGTTACTGTCATTGTCATCGGTGTCGCGGACGTAGGTTCTCGTCACGAGCCGTCATCCGTCACCGCGTCCTCCTCGGTCGGCGATGATGGAGCGTGCTTACTCGTTGCTGCTGCATCGCCGCATATGATTCATAGGGCTCGTGGGCCCTCTCGAGGAGCTTGAGACTCCTGCCTTCAGGTACGCGAACTTGCTACGCGATCTTAGACGAGAATATTATTTCTCTCTTTCTCTCTCTCTCTCTCTCTCTCTCTCTCTAACTCCAAAAACTGAACACTATCCGATTAATTAAACAAACTCGATAATTCACGGAGTAAAGCTCAATTGATCAAATTTTGTCAAATTTTACTAATTTTTTAAATGTTGGATTAAAGTATATCTTATATCAAAAAACGTTCAGAGGACATCCAGAGAATGTCCTCTGGACATCTTTTGAATATGTGTGAGAGATATTTCAAGTAGTTTTACATTTTACTCAAAATTATGTCCTGTCATTTTTCTTTTTTTTTTTTTTTTCTTTTTCTCTTTTTCTTTTCATAGTACTATTATTTATTTTATAATACTATTTTTTTTTATAGAACTATTATTATTATTCACACGATAAATTAATATGAATTATGTACATTTATCAATATATAATGTTATACAATGTAACACTCAATGCGTTATATTATATGCGATATTCTCTTAAAGGATTAGAAGATAGACCAAAATTTATATCTGGAGATGTTGGAAGTTGGTTTGCGTGTTGTCCGCGGTCAAGATTGGAAATGGGAAGATCAGGATGGCGGCGAAGGTCATGCTGGAACGATAGTGGAAATCGGAAAGCCACCTTCCATGGTAGGAAACTCGGCCTCTAGTCCGAATCCCACCGATCGAACACCGGACAAGACGGTCATTATTCAGTGGGACCACGGCGCCAGGAGTAATTACAGGATCGGTTACCAAGGAGCTTATGATCTGTTGATGTTTGATAATGCGGCTGCCGGAGTCAAGCATTCCAACATTATCTGCGATGGTTGCAAGAGGCACGGGATAATTGGTATCAGGTGGAAGTGTTCTCAGTGCTTCGACTATGATCTCTGCACTCAGTGCTACATGGCTGATGTGCACGAGTTGACTCATACATTTCAGAGATTTCAAACAGCCAATTCTGTGGGGTGAGTATATACTCATTCGCAATTTTGATCATTTTGTTTTATTGCCGTTATTGATGAACTTGACAGAGAATTATGTTTCCAATCAAATGCTGTAGGATCCAACTAGGGCCGAGGGAAGGATGCACCAAGATATCTTTAAAGGGAATTTTTATAGGAGCGAAGGTCATTCGCGGACCAGATTGGGAATGGGGGGATCAGGATGGCGGCCGTGGTATTAATATTTCGTCTATACAAATCAATTTGAATTATTATAATTATATAATGGATTATCAATCTCATTTTTCTCCTGTCCTCCTGTTTTCTTTAGGAAAGACTGGCAGAGTCATGGATATACGCGGTTGGGATAATGAGAGCAGTCGTTCTGTCGCGACCGTCACATGGTCCACGGGTAGCACCAACGTTTATCGATTAGGTTACAAAGGTTGCGTGGACTTATGTTACGTGGAGGAGGCTACTGCTGGTACCTATTATAAGGAGCACCTTCCGTTACTCGGCCAACCGGTCTTAACTATACCAGACAATGGAAATAGCTCGACACCAACAAAAAGCGGTGTCTCCAGCTCGTCTAGTCCACACCATTTAACGTTTAATGTTGGTGACAAAGTGAAAGTACTAATTGAGGTCGATATATTAAAGGAAATGCAAGACGGTCATGGTGGTTGGAATCCGCGTATGGCCGAATACATAGGAAAGGTATTTTTTTTTTTTTTTTTTTTTCTTTATAAATAGAATGTTTCATCTTATCTAAAAAGCACTGTTTCCATAAAGTAACTGAGATTTAATTCTTGGAATCTCACTAGAGTTTTGTTTCTAAAGAATGAGGCAGAAAGGAAAAGTTAAACTTTAAGTACTTTTAGTTTATATATAATATTTATAGCTCAAACTAAAATGTACGCATTAATTTTTTAAAATTTAGATTGGCACAGTGCATCGAATTACAGACAAAGGAGATATTCGCGTGCAATACGAAGGCTGCAACAATAGATGGACTTTCCATCCGGGCGCTTTAACGAAAGTCCCCGCCAAGGGTGCGTTCTCTCTCGGTGACATTGTACGTGTAAAGAGCGATTTAGCCGCCGTCAAACAGTATCAAATTGGTCATGGTGAATGGACAGATATTATGAAAAATGTTAGTTGGCAATCTATACATATATATTTATTTCTCTCTGTCGTATTTATAATATACGGATCAAGTTTATATTTGTCGCAGGCCCTAGGAAAGACTGGGAAGATAATCAAAATATACCCGGACGGTGACTTACGTGTGGCACTAGATGGTCCTACGTGGACATTTAATCCGCTAAGTGTCGTTCCTGTACCTTCTGGCACGAATGTTATGGCTGCTGCACACGATAACGCAAATAGGTTTAAAGATCGTTCAGGTATTCTTATTTTCTAAAAAAGGAAGTCATCATAGTTTCATCGATAGCTGGATCGATTTTGTTAATAATGCTATAAGTGTAATTATCTATTTAATTTCTTCCAGTTGAAGGTACTGATAGCGAAGTGGAGAAACTGTTGAGAGATGCGGCTAAGGGCGAGGCTGGTGTAGCTTCAGTGCGAGAGTTTCTCAAAAAGTACCCTGGCAAAGTGGACGCGCGCGCTCCCGGCGGTGGCAGGAAAACGTGTCTGCAAGTGGCCGCGCATCAGGGTCAGCGCGAACTTTGCAATCTTCTTTTGGACGCCGGCGCCTCTCTACGTGCGATTGACGAGGACGGTGATACGCCCTTACATTACGCAGCATTTGGGTAGGAAGTCATTATCTTTTCTTTTGTTTCGCGATATTATAATTATATCGACGTGCTGTTATTCATTCTTTCGATTGAACAGCAATCAGCCAGAGATAATGGAACTGTTGTTATCACGAGGCGCGGCTATCAACGCCGTCAACAATGGTAGATGCAGCGCGCTACATGTAGCAGTTAACAAACAACACGCGCAATGCGTGAGAGTACTCTTGCGTCATCATTGCGATGTCAATCTGCAAGACTCATATGCTGATACGGCGTTGCACGATGCAATCGGAAAGGATGCCCTAGACGTGATCGACGCGTTATGTGCTTGTGAAAGAGTAGACTTCACTCTTCGAAACAAACGGGGCTTCAACGTTCTACATCATGCTGCGCTCAAGGGCAATGCTCAGTATGTATATAGGACAGATAGATAGCAGTGTGCAACGATAGAATTGGACTGTGCTTTCAAAATTTGTTTAATTCATCCTTCATTTACATAAACTCGTTGAATCTCCGTTATAGTGCAACAGAGAGGCTAGTCGCTCGCGCACGTAATTTAGTGGACACGAAGAAGGAGGACGGATTTGCAGCGTTGCATTTGGCGGCGTTGAATGGACACAGAGAGGTCGCGGCCATCCTTCTCTCGCAGAATGGCGGCCGCGCCAAAGTCGATCTACGCAACAAACGAGGACAAACTCCGTTGCACTTGGCTACCTCGCAGGGACACTGGTCAATTGTCGAACTGCTGGTGCATACTGGTGCGGATGTCGGCAGCACTGACGAGGATGGTGACACCGTGCTGCACATTGCAATAGCAAAGAGCCCGAATCAACAAACTGCCGTACCCTCGCCGGAAAGTAGCCGGGATTCGCCGCTTATATACACGGTACGTCTAAGAGATTATGAGTTTTCCTTGGATATTTATAAATTTATATAAAAAGAAACAGAATCATCGAATAAATATTTATTTTTTTCTTAGCTGAAATTAATGTTTCCAAAATTATGTTTGAAAAGTATAAAGGAAAAGGAAAAAGAGTATACTTGTCATTTTTCTCTAACAAAATATTTTTTTTTGGCAGATTTGGCAGAATTTGGCGAGGCAAAGCGCAAAGTCTGAATTAGCACTAGCTTGTTTTCTTGTAAGTATGGACAGAAGCTGTAAACTCCTCGAGCAAGTCAAAAACAACAAGGACAAGACGCCGCTCGATCTTTTGGAAGGCAATCCGGAAGCCGCTCTGCTCATCGATCTTTTACGATCCTACAAATACCAAAGTCATAGCACGCAATTAGAGTAAGACGCAAGATAAGACAACAAAGATTTTATTTTATTTTAAGAGTGTTGCAAATCTTCGAAATATTTATAAATATGTCTGAAATGTCTAACAAATTGATTTTATAACATTTGGAAAACTGGGCTTAACGTTCTCAAAATAATAAGATTAATTGATTTTGAGACCATTTACTAAATGATTGATAAATATATAAAAGGAATAATTTGTATGTGTTTTACAGAATAGAGAATAATCCACCGAGTAATTACGTAGAACCATCTACGTATCGGATAGATAATACGTCACAATTGGAAGAATTGCGTGGCGCTAGAAAAAGTCTATCCGGTTCCGGCGACGCTGCGGAATGTCGGGATTGCTCAGGTATCGTAACAGGTACAAAGCAAGAGAACCGACTCGATCCCAGTAGTAGCGTCACTCTTGGTTGTGCACGTTGCGGTCATACCATCGTCAAAACGCAAATGATTCAAGGTACTCGATTGTATCAATTTTTCTTAACCGACGAAAGATTTATATTTATGTACTTTATATATTACCTTTGCATTATTTGTCTAGATGGTCAACTGGCAACAGGTGAGGTATCAATAGCTAATTCGGAAGAGAAATCAAAAAATGTTTCGTCGGAAGGGAAACGGAAGGAAGAGATCAGCGACAGGGAAAGGGAAAAGGAAAAAGATAAAGACTTGGAGCGATTACGTTATCTGGAAACTAGAGTCGCGGATCTCGAGGAGGCGAACATGTGCAGCATCTGTATGGAACGTCGTCGTAATGTCGCTTTCCTTTGCGGTCACGGTGCCTGCGAACATTGCGCCGCCCCGTTAAAGACCTGTCACATGTGTCGCAAGACGATCACAAAAAAGATTAATCTGTATTAAATAAATTCAACGACCAAACGTTTATATATTGGAGAATAACAACGTTCGATTTTTCGAAAGGTATACAATGTATGTTCCGGGAGGAAGCATCGATACTTGGATCGGTAATAATTGTAATAATAATTATCGTGAATAAGATGGTTGTGATAAACATATGTCTGACTTTAAACCATTTGGCCGCTACACGCAACTCGAGGAAGGAGACATTCAAAAAAGAAGGTAGACATAGAAATCTTTTGCTAACATGTAAAAGATTCTATGACCTTCTTTTCCGAATGTTTTCTGTTAGTAAAATTTAGATTTCTGTGACTACCTTCCATAAATACTAGAGAAAGAAATCAGAGAATTTTTTAAAAAGATTAGAGTAGACACCCTGTTACTGTGATCGATGCTATTACCTTCCAAGATATCGCGTATCCAAAAGATATCATTTTAAGGTACTGTATATATAAATTTGTTCAAATAATGCAAAGAAATGATGAATTTTGTCGACTGTGGTATGTTGTAGCGTAAAAAAATGTTCTTCAGTTGATCGTAGCGATGCATGTGCATTACGTTTCGTATGCTGAAAAAAAGTTAAACTGCCAAAACACACTTCTTTTCCGTAACAATTCCAGCGTAAAAAAGCGAGTTCCATTATATCGCACCAACATTGTGTCAAATGAAGAAAGGCTTACGCGCATCACGAGATCCGCGTTTGCTCGGACACGATAGCTTGATTTTACGTTACCTTTTGTTGATCTTTTTTCAGAGATTAATTAAGTAGATTAATTAATATATTGAAGATATCTCGTATCTCGGCAAACGACCGCGACATAAAATTGTTGTACGCTTTCCTTCCTCATGAATCGGCATATTGCCTATACTTTATCCCGTCCATTTTTTAATATGTCCATGTTTAAAGACAGCGCGCGATTAACGAGTACGAGAAAACGAGCTCTTCTTGAATTTAGCTGACGGAAGACATCGTAGTTTTTTACGCGATAAAAATCATAGAAATTTGTAGAAATATTTGTGTATATATCGCCACATTATTGCGAAAGGATACCGTTTTATAAAAGTACTCCAAGATTTTCAGATTGTGCGAGCTTTTGCTGTTTCACGCGCAATAGATGAGAAGAGAGGGGAAGCACATTTAAATCTATTTAATCTTAAAATATCGGAAAAGATTTTGTGTTACTTCTTCCTCACTACATATGACATATTGTTCAAATCTTGCGAATCTCCTCCGATGTTGCAATGTGTACCCCCTTTCTCCTTTATCGCATTTTGCGTATCGTTCGATGAATCTTTTTGGTAAATAAGATATATTCAAAGATTCCTAGCCAAATTTTTTAGGTAGAATAATTATATATAATTCTTATTTGTATAAAGTATGCGACAATGCATGGAACCAATTAATTTTAAGCGCGCTTCCTCGAGCGAGAAGTCCTCCAATTATGGAGAAATAAATCAATTAATTTTGAGCGGTTTTTTTTTTCTTCTATCAGTATTAGATATCTTGCCTTTCTATTCGACACAACGAAAAACTCGAACTCGAGGCGCATAGTAAATTCTATTTAATACGAATAAGATGTAAAGATGTATCACTATATATCGGAACTGCGATAATCAATCAATTTTTTTATATCAGCCAACGTAATTTCTACATTAGTGATTAAAGAATTGAGAGGGATTTTTTTTTATGAATCATTGTACTGGGGGAGAACAGGGTAAGCATCGCGAATTTTATATTCGTGACGAGAAAGGTACAATTTTGCAATAGTGTTGCAATCTGATTTTGTCAAAATGATATTAGCTTTTTTCTTTTTCTCTTTTCTTTTCTCCTTCTTTTTTTTATAATAATAGCTGTATTGTCATATTTAGATATGTGCGGCGTATATACTACACAAAAAATGTTATATTACGATAGAATAATTTTTAAGCGATAGATTTCTACGCGATTGTAATTTACGACATATTTAAATAAACAAATTTACGATAAATAAACTTTAATTTAATTCTATCATATTCCATCCGTGTTTCTTTAAGCTTTATGTTTCGCATTGAATAAAAAAAGTGAAAAAATGTCCGTCAACTTTTTCACATCATCGACTAATTTTATAGTTAATGAAAATAGAAAACATATATATATTACAGAGACGAATAACATGGTAAGTGGTAATAACATAATGAACACTTATATTTGAAACAAAAATTAAAAAATGAGCTCGTTGTGTCTTTAGCTTAGCAAGCAATCTTATTTATTTTGGTACTCGATAAAAGGTTCCGATAATCGTATATTACAATCTTGAGCCAGTTTTGCAAAAATCGTAATAGCAGTACTAACGATATATAATAATGTATAATAATGGTAATAATATTTTCTCTTTTTCTAAAGTAACCTAAACGCAATGTATTCTATTAGTAGTGACATCGTATTTTATCTGTAATATCTAATTAATTTAAACAAAGTCGTGACGGCATAGAGTATACCATATAGTACGATCACTTCAGTAAATTTTCAGCTATAGAACTGTCTCTTATACACTTTCTTCTGTACTGTTTTCTTCATTTACTTCTTCACTCCCTTTGAGAATAATATTATAGCGTAATCCTAACAAAGGACAACCAAGCATCAAGATATGATGATTCACAATAGCGATTAAGTACAGCGTGTCCAGAAGTGTGTACGCTCTGCGAAAAACTGATATGAATATTCTAATTCCAACTTGATCGCTATTTAAACGCAACGTCGTGTGGTTCCTTTGTTCCTAGATTACTCTACAAATTACAACGCAAAAAAATCATCTTTTATTTCTTTTTTTCTTTCTGTTTAGTTCGCTTTTCTCTTTCATTTCTTAATCGAGACATCGATGTCCTTAAATTATAAATGGCCATCGAAATATCGCCTTTATGCATTAGTGACAAAATAAATGCGATTAAGAATTGAAAGGTACGTATCGATGACTGAAGACAAATTATATAGATTTGGAATATGACATTGGATAAATACTTAACATATATCGAAAGACGAACAACAAATGTAAACACAATACAGAAGATATTAGGATAAGACACACTTCGCGTCTTATATATAATTTGCGATTACCATTTTCGATTATAATTTTCAATTAATAAACGAAACAACAACATTTGGATGAAAAATATAAGATTTCCGTAGCATCCACTTTTTGTATTTAATTATTTTCATCTTTTCACTGCTCTCTTTCACATTTTTTCACTTGTCCAAGCACGAATAGAATGAAAATATAATCGTGCGCGTCACTTAATTTTTAGAACAATTCAAAAATTTTTAACGAGCAAATTTTTCTCGCAAATTGCAAATGGGAGAGCATTATAAATTGTCAAAGTATGTATATATATATATATATATATATATACTTCAATATTCGATCGATTTAGTACACAAGCATCTATAATTGATAAAACAGATCCAAATATGTGGGGATGGAATAAACTCTGTTTATATATCACTAAACATTACCATATATTCTCTCTAAAATCCAGCAATCCAGAATTTTTTACTCGAGATCTTCTCAAGTTTACAAAAAAAAAAAAAAATAGAGTGAATAATACGGAAATCCGATTATACACATTTATTTAACCCAGAAAAATCACTAAAAGATTAACATAAAAAATATTCCAACAAATATTCATCCGTGTATCCCTTTTGCAAAATAAATGTGACATTGGAAAGTGCACTTGCTACTCACAAAAGATCGTAGTATGATTTAGATCAATTGTATATTGGTCTTCGTAGGAGACCGGCAAAATACAAATATTTGCACAAAATTTCACGCGTGCGAATTTTATCCCGTGACTTCCTTCTCTTTCCATTGCTTCACGCGACGAGAGAATTTTATCGCGTGAGTTCTTCTCTTTCCATAGCTTCACGCAATGAGAGAATTCGATTAAAGTTGTACTCATATCTATCAATAATAAGATTTCGATCAATGTCATAACGAGAGAATAATTATCGCAGAGCCTCGTAGTAATACAGAACGACAATGACACTGCTCTTTTTGTCTTCTCTCTCGTCTCTCAAATGCGTGAGATGTGTAGATGTGAGATTTATCGGCGAATTTTATAATCCTAGCAGGAAGTTTCTTAATAGAAGCTTTTGCTCTCTCTCTCTCTCTCTCTCTCTCTCTCTCTCTCTCTCTCTCTCTCTCTCTCTCCCTCTCCCTCTCTTTTTTTCTCTCTCTCTGTTTCTTAAAACGATTCGACTTTTCGCGCGACGTGTGTCGACGTGTGTGTGTGTGTGTGTGTGTGTGTGTGTGTGTGTGTGTGTGTGTGTGTGTGTGTGTGTGTGTGTGTGTGTGTGTGTATAGATGCGTAAAACCGTCACACTGATTCATTCGCCGAGCGTAATTATTGTCAACTACGATCAAGTCCTGAGTCCGGCCAAACACTGCGACATTGTTGTTTTATTAACGTTCGGAATCAACAGCCGTAAGATACCCACTATTCCGTTACACGTTAATAATATAAGCGCGTGTTAATGATATATAATATATATATATATATATATTTATATAATATATATATGTATATAATGAAATATACATAGCTTTATTAGCGGTAACACTATATATATATATATCTTTCGTTATAATAGCTATAATGTCACGCACCATTATTTTTTATCAACGCATAAACATTCTAATTCAACGCGTCTACGACTTGGCTTTGTCGACATTTGTGGAGACATTCATGAGAGAAAAGAAAGCAAAAAGATGGTAAGAATCCTTATCCTGAAACTAAATTCTCTAAAGAAAAAAAAAGAAAATAATAAGAGACGAAAAAAAAAGTAAATCTTTATATCAATCAAGTTGAATTCTGAATATTATGGGCTCAGGAAAAAAAAATGATAAATTGAACTTCTCATCTTCTGATCCGTCAATCAAGTCTCATCGAACGTTTCTCATTTGCGTATGATAACGCAAATCATAGAAAGCGAGACAGTTGCATCATACTCAAAGGAGAAACTCGGTACGAATCTCAGTGGCAATGATCTAGATTATACGGCGGGGAATATCGACGAAAACAGGGTATCAAATTAACGTATAAAACGTTGCAGCGTTTGGTTACGTATCGAAACAGAACAAGAGAGTTGTATATGCGAAATGAATGTGTAACTATATCTGTAGTAGGACACATTCGACCCTGCATCATATTGTAATTTTTTTTTTCCCATTTTTCTTGGAATAAATCAGTGCGATCAGGTAAGAACGGATAAAAGAGAGAGACAATTATACTCTCTATGTATTACGATATAGAGGCTACTACTACTGTGTGCCGTGAATTGACTCGTTTAGTGACTCGGTAGTATTTTAAGCTACGACCGGTTCGGGACTGCATGGTTGAAGCTCCGGCTCGTTCTGCGGTTCCGCGCTGTTGGTGCTCGTAGTGGTAGTGGTGGTGGTGGTACCCGAGGCCGCCGTCGACGTGTTCGGCTCGTGATTGGGATCGGCGGGAGTCATCGCGGCCCATTGCGTGGTATAAGGTGCCGCGCGCGCCTGTCGCCTAGCTTTCCTCTTGGCGCGACGTTGCTCCATGACTAAGCGCAACCGACGCATCTTGCCCTTTGTCGCCTCGTTCTCCTTCGACAATTCCTCTGCATTCCGAAAACATTATACACAGTGTGATTAGTACTTTATCGATATTAGTATTAATGAATCTCTCTCTCTCTCAATGATCTCAAAATCTCAAAATAATAAGCATGGCTTTTATAAAGATATATAAAGATTGATTATATTAAATATTGATAATTTACTTTTTGATATTACAGTAACGTTATATATTATTATAAATAATTTTTTTCTATTAAGAAAATATAATATTTTAAAGATCTTTTGGAAGCAAATTTCTAAAATAAGTTTTTTTATTGTATGCATTTTCTAATTCTTTTTACTTTAACAAAAGAAAAATTAAAGTTTATTCAAATTTTGTAAAAAAATTTCCTGGAAATTCCCTGATTTTCCAGATATTTTTGTTCAAAATTTCAAGTAAAAAAAAAATGTTTTTAAAAATTTTTTGTGCAATTTCTTAAATTAAGTTTTTTTTTATTGCACGCGTTTTCTAATGCTTTTCATTCATACAAAGGGAAAACACAAAGCTATTTAAGTATCAAGTCATAGATTTACAAATATACTGAAAAAAAACTGAATAGCTTTCGTTAAGATAAAAATTTTTAATTTGCATAATATTTTCATTTTTTATCACTAAAAATTAAAATAAAGAATATATACAGCATATTCAATATTTTGTTAAGACATTAAATATAATACATAAATATGTAAACAGAGAGAAATCAATATATTTATAATATATTTTAAACACATAATTCACAACTAGTCTTATTGATGAATTGCTTACAGTATTCAAAGCAAAATTATCAGAGAAAATTTTTTTTCTGAGTCCGAATAAAATTCCATGAGAATTCTCTGATTTTTCCAGGCATAAAAAAATTCCCTGAGAATTCCAGGTTTTTTATGTTTTTCCAGGAAGCAGACACTCTAAATAAATATATATTATTATAAATATTAGGTTGGCAAATAAGTTTGTTCGATTTTTGTTTCGATGTAGGTTCATTTCGATTCACTCTTTTTTTTTCTCGGCGGTGGCGCGCAACTCGAAGCTTTGAAAACTTATGTCTCACATAATCTCTTTGTGAATTTTAATTTGACAATACGTAAGTTTTTTGCATTGAATTGCGTAGCTGTGAAAATGAAAGTAAATAACGTGCATTTTCGTCATTTTTTGCTTTATTGTTTCAAAAGAAGCAAACAAGCTGCGGAGGCTCATAAAAAAATATGTCATGTATATGGGGATGATGCCTTAACAATACGCATATGCCAAAAGTGGTTTGCCAAATTCCATTCTGAAGATTTCAACATCAATTGATGCGCTCCGGTCTTCCGACCGGATCGATTCAAGTGTCATCAAGGCCTTCGTCGATGAAAATCCATCCCAATCGATACGGGAGATTGTTGCAGCACCGAATATATCCTATACAAGCATAGAAAACCATTTGCACCAACTGGGATACGTTTCTCAATTCAATGTTGGGTGTCGCATAAATTAATCGAGGCCAATCTAATTTCTCGCATATCCATCTGCGACTTGCTGCTGAAACGCCAAGAAAGTGACCCATTTTTGAAGCGGATGATGACGGACAATGAAAAATGGGTCATCTACAATAATATTGCTCGTAAAAGATCTTAGAAGCATATGAGCGAGCCGCCGCAAACAATCTCCAAGGCAGGATTGCTTATGAAGAAGAGATCATGCTCTCAGTATGGTGGGATGTCAAGGGCGTCATATATTATGAATTGTTACGGTCACGCAAGACGATTAATTCAGAGGTATATTGCTCGCAGTTGACGAAATTGGACCAAGCAATCCGCACAAAATGTCCAGAATTGAGAAATCGCAAGGATGCGTTCCATCACGACAATGCCCATACATCATTAACCATTCGGAACAAATTGATTGATTTTGGCTGGGCGTTACTTTTTACAACGACCGGAACTTAAACGCTCCTCGAGCGGGAATATTTTCAAGAATGAGGAGACTGTAAAAAATATTTCAATATATGTTTTTGGCTGAAAAACCCTGTTTTACGAACGCGGAATTATAAAGTTGGTCGAAAGATGGCAAGAGGTCATCAATAAGAATGATCAATACATTATATTGATTATAATTAATTTCGTGTATGAAATAAATTTTGTTCCACTTTAAAGAATCGAACGAACTTATTTGCCTACCTAATAATTTATCTATTAAATATAT
>JBCEZV010000005.1:1373755-1384820 GCA_039654365.1 Cataglyphis livida
TTAGTTAGACCGGAGACTTATTGAGTGATGTGTTACATACACGCGCGAGTCAATAAAATCGGCAGAGGTGAAAAACCGGTGTAATCTCACCATGTTGAGAGTTCCGTTTTCGTTCATTGTATCGTAAGACACAATGAGAAATATATATATAATCCTCTCTCAACGCATTTACTTCAAATTTGCGCTCGCGCGATAAAATCGTCGCTTTCATCGCGACCATAGTTTAATTAACGAACCAACGTCTCGAGCCAAATCGATTCATGACGTCGACGTTTATAAAAAGGCAATTGCAGCGATGTTACCGCGATAACCGTGCTGACGTGCTCGTCAATGCGACATTTAAAATCGAAATTGGAGACAGATCGATATTAAAAGCGTCAATGAATGTAAACGCAAAGTCTCTCGTTTTTATTGGTAGCGGTAAACTTCCGGCTTTTTGTGTAAATTAAACTAACGAAAATTACTGGCACATAATCGCGAAGCTTACAAAATCATCATACCATGTTCGGGACCAGGTTTTAAAAAGTTCCATAAGAAAATTCCGTGCTCCTTATAACATATTGGAAGATAAGTGGATGTAGCGAGATAATATTATACAATTGCAGCAGCAAGAAAGAGAAATTGTGTCGATTAATCGTAATCCTGTAAATTCGTAATTGTGATGAATAAATAGACATATAAAAGATCTACCGCAAAGAGACGTGATTTTTCGCGCTACGTTTAATTTCACATAACAAAAAAAAATTTTAAAAAGAAAAAAAAAAACTTCAAAAAATGCTTAAGAAAAGAAAAAAAGAAATTTTACTTTTTGTCCGACGTCCTTTCAATGTTTCTTGCTACGTCTCTTTATAATTGTAACTGTCAATGTAATTTTTGAAATATACAGAGTGTCTGATAATCGCTCCACCCGTAATGTATAAATAGAGTGGATTAAACCAAGCAGGAAAGTCCTTTACCATTTTTTTGTTTTATTTAACGCTTAAAAGAATTATTATTGAGTAAAGTCTGGTCAATCATCGCTGATCTTTAATCGGACACTCATCGATGAGCCGCGCACTTGGTAGTGTGAGTTCAACTGTCACAGCGCGGCTCACCGATCGCTTGGCTAAAGATCAGCGATGTTTGGCCAAACTTTACTCAATAATAATTCTTTTATTAAGCGATATCTAAAAAAAATGATACTAAAAAGACTTTCCTATTTAGTTTAATCCGCTCTATTTGCATATTACGAGTGGAGTGGTTATTATCAGACACACTGTAGATATTGAGATTTAGCACGATTATATAAATACATGGATTCAGGACTTCCTATTCCTATAGATAAGATCAAGCTAATTAATGAGCATGATACGATGTAAAACACGCATTAACAGCGGTCGCGCAAATAAATCTGCGAATTATATTTTTTCTGACTCGTGATAACTTTTTATTACTTTTAATGGAACTGAATCCAATCTCTTGCTGTATCGCGATGCGTCAGCGTGCGAGCAAAATTTTAAAATGCGAATCGTCCCGCCAAGACGCAAAACGATTTTACTCGTCCTTTTTTCCCCCTCCTTCTTACGCCCGCCCCCCTCCCTCATCGGTGCGCAAATGAGACACACATGAGATTCCTCGTACATGAAGAACTCGTATCTATAGGATATAAAACATATATTTATCTAATTTATAAATTCATTAGAAATCCGTGACAACAAAGACGCCGTAACTATATATTTGCGGTTCTATTTTTATACAAGATGTCCTAGAATTAAACCGACAAATTTCAAGTAGTTATAAAGGAAAACGAAAACGATTCAACTTTGTTAATAAACTCGTGTCTGCAAATAAAAGTAAAAATTTAAGAAAAAAATTACTTTTCGAAATTTTACTAATATGATTAAATAAAGGTTTTTTTTACCATGAAATTTTTGCATAAACAATTTTTTGATATCTCGAATAATTTTCGATATATCGAAAAAAACAAAAAACCGTTCTACATATGAGGGGCGATTTCATCCCTTAAAACCATTTTTGAGCTGCAATTGAAAATTTCTAAATTCATTTATTTATCCCCCCTCCCCCCTCTACATGTGTGCAAAATTTCATCAAAATCAAAATTTTCGGATTTGCGAGGTTTCCTTTGTTAGATTTTTTAATTCTCTAATGTCAAAATGACTTATTTGCAGGTACGAATGTATTGGCAAAATTAGCTTGTTTTAATGTCCTTTATAACCACCTGATTTTTGTCTAATCTAATTCTGGGATACCTTGTATATCGATCTTAAATGAATAAACATACACGGAATAATTTTTATTAATTATATCATATCTCCTAGTCCGCGAATGAGTGGCGATGATATCGTGCAGAAAGTGAGATAAAGAAAGACGCTGGGATATTCGGCAAAGTGAACATTTCTGGAATACAGCGAGCGTAAATAAGCGCGATAGAATCGAGACTCTCCTCTTGCATAGCATCTATACTATAAATATTATCGTTTTACTTCTCTCTCTCTCTTTCTCTCGCTATCGTTCACACTGTCTCAGAGAGAGGTCAGACGCGGAATATATTCATGCGAATGAAATAAACACGTTTATAATCGCGAGGCACTTTGTCCTATTCGCCGTTGCTCGGCGTTTATTTTCAGTCCGTTTCGCAGAATATATTTCATGCGGATAAATTTCCGCTTCCTTATAATATACGGTACAACTTACACAAGCGACGTACGTTATGGATTTTTCGAGATATTCGGAGTCACTTCCTCTTTAGAGGAAATTTGACTAGATGTACCACGTATTTTTTTTTTCTTTTTTTTTTATCTTAGTATGATAAAGTTTGAAATTAAAATTGTGTTATATATTGTATATGAAGTAAAATTTGTTCAAAATTTCAAAAAAAAAAAAAAAATATCCTAAAGATATTATATGTTGAGATATACATTATAAGATTAAGTTTAAATATATGTATGAGCATACACACAGATTTATTTCTGAGAAATTAAATCTGTTCTTTTTAGCGCCGCGTCTTTTTTTACATTCATTGTGTGTTCAAAATAAAGCAATTACTGCGCTTGTTACCTTGACTTGTTTATTTAGAATATGTTTCAAGTGAATTTAGATTTTCCTTCGCCTTAACGGAGTATTTTCAAGCTCCCGTTAGTCTGAAATAATTAATGTAGATTTATTTTGGAGGAAAATTATAGACTTGTTATTAAATACACTTACGTTTGCTGTGCTTTACATATTATATCAGTACTCGCTTTGAGTTTATTGCGACTATAATAGAAAGTAAATTTTCGCTTCTTCATGTAATGGGATATTTTTAATCTCTCTTAACTTCTTCAACTTTTTAAGCTGTTGCAGTTTTATTCTAGAGAAAGATTAGAGTATTGTTCTTTTTAATAACACTTTTTTCACTTGCCGTACTTAAACTAATCCGATTATATGCTTGCGCTTTGAAGAGCGAAAGAGAGAAAAAAGAGAAGGAAAATAAACATAGAAAATAAGACAGAAAATAAATATAGAAAAAAGGATATAGCTAAAAATAACAGCTTCATTATAAATAACTCTGTGATATATTCATATAGTGATCTAGTTCTTACGATATAATAAATTAATTGCCCAAATTATTTATGCGATTTTATTTGTGCGATCTACGAAATGTATAAAGATAATGTGAAAGTATTGTAAGTATTGAATAATAAATTGACTAATTACAATAAATTATTTTAATAAACGCATTAATTTTCAAAATTTATCATATAATTTTCCTTTAATTAAAAGCAATTATAGTGAATCTAATATTATAATGAATCTAATATTAGTATTGGAATTTTTCAAGCAAATTCTGCTCCTTTATAGAAAAAAAATTAAGCATTATAAGCCACATCACGCCGATCGATAAGGCTCTGCAGCAGTTTGCATGTAACCTCGCGAACAGATAGATGATCCAAGGGTAGATTCACATGTGCACAGTCGCGATTAGATATATTAACGACCAAGGAAAAATCGTTACTTCCCTAAATATGTCCGCACTTGAATGCACACGATCCAGAGAAACGCATCCACACGTTCCTAATTTAGAATAAATAATTCAGATGACAAATTATCTCGAAATCTCGATTTATTTTCTAATAAATAACTATGTATTTACATATTAATTTATGCTGTTATATATTTATACATCCTCTTCCAATACTTTATATTAATAAGGATGTATTTATATATGTATGTCAACTCATATTATAGAGCTGTCCCAGATCGATAAACTTCAGGTAATATAAAAGACACTAAAACAAACCAATTTTGCCAATAAACCCAGATCTGCAAATAAAGTTTTGGCACTAGAAAATCAAAGAGAACTTTGCGAACTCGAAAATTCTGATTTTTTTATGAAACTTTACATAAATATATAAATTAAGATGATAAATAGATAAATTTAGAAATTTCTCGAAAATTATTTAAAATGTCAAAAAATTTTATACAAAAATTTCATAATAAAAACCTCTATTTAATCACATTAATAAAAGTTTTAAAAAATAATTTCTTTCCAAGATTTTTGCTTTTGTTAGTCTAATTCTCTAATGCCAAAACAATTCATTTGAAGACATAGATTTATTAACAAAACTGACTTGTTTTGTTGTCTTTTATAACTACCTGAAGTTTATCGGTCTCTTTTTTGGGACACCCTATATATTAATTTCTGTGTTCTCATAAATATTTCTAATATTTTTATATTTAATTATTTGTGCTACCATAAATTTTCCTATGCAATTAATGTAAGGATACCTCGATATCTGAAAAATAAAAATAACCTGCTTCGAAGGTGGCGGGGAAAAAATGCGCTTCTGAAACCATCGTATAGATGGGATATAAAACTCATTAATTCACCCTCAAGAGTCGCAGAAGGACATTACTCATACCTTCCAAAGCATCAATTCTGCATTGCATCGTACTGCTATATAGATTTTAGTCCATAGTGAATTTGCAAAAGGAATTTGAAGCAGTTAAGAATCCTGACGGTGTGTCGCCAAACATATTTTTTTCATCGCGCCCAGGGACATCAAGAGCGTGAGAAATGGTGGGGGAATAAGAAGGGAAGGAGAGGGGAGAAGAAGAAAAAGAAAGAGGAGACGCGACCTTCCACCGCGTACCTCAAGCGCGAAACACGCGTGTGCGTGCACCGGCCTCTCATCCGCCGCCGCCGCACACATGGTGCGTAAACAATATGCTAGTAGTCTATACGCGCTTTGTGTTGTAGGGGCTAACAATAAGGTAAATCGCGTTTTTCCGCTCGAACATATATATGTGCAGACGAAATGCGAAATCGATGATTTAACAACGACAGCGACGAGTAACATTTTTCCACCCTTGTTCTCTCCAAGTACTTTACTTAAAAAAGGGTAAACCATTTCAAGAAAGGTAAATGCTTAAATTATTTTGTAATAAATATTTGATACATCAACTTTTAATTTAGAGAATTTACTTTTTTTTTGGGGGGGGGGGAGAAAAACAAAGAGTAACGCAAAATCCCTTTTTTCTCTTCCTCTCCTCTTTTTTCTAAATTTTTAATTTAGATAACTCAGCAGAATTTTGGACAATTGTCACACAAATTCTCAACTTGTTACTGTCATTTGCCTTTTATTGCTTTATTGCTTTTCGCACAAAAATTACATGAGAATGTCCTTTATCAACACTTCCAATTACAATATATATATATATGGGGGGCTTTACATTTATAAAGATAATCTCTTAATACGACAGTAATTCTTTTTGTTTTTAGGAAACACAACACATCAACACATACAACAAATAATATAAATAAAAAACTTTCCCAAGTATTATACAAATAAATTGACAGAAATTGACTGTCATGGTAAAATATCTGATGAAACACGAGATAATATATTTACTCATTGACAAATAAAGCTACGTCAGATAGAAAGTGACAAATCTGAATCATTTAGTAAAAATACTATTTAGCTAAATAATAGGTACATTTACCTTGGATAAGTAGCTATTTGCAGATTAAAAAAGCAGATATATTTCGGCTGTCAATCGGGTTTCAATCATCTTGACCATCAGTTGGATACTCAAATCCAAAGGTCATACTAATACGCACTGATACGTAACTATAATCGACAAACAGATAAATAATATCACAATAAAAAAAAATATTAATGTACATATTATAAACTGATGATCAAAACGACATTGGCAGAAGACAAATGGCGGAAGAAATTTATGGTCACATTATAATTTTATTGTTCTAATTTTATTATTATAATTTTATTTTTATTTTTGATGATTATTGTTTTTGTTTTTTTTTATTATCGTATTATTACGTAATAATCAAATAATATAAAATATCGAATCTATTTATACGCGACTTGTATAATCTGTGTAAGAAGACATTTAATGCATAGACACAATATATAGTACATCAAAAAGCCACGTAGATATAATTTTAAAGTCTTATGGTATAATTCTGCCACACGGCTCGTCTTTAGTTCTTGAGATTATCACACGAATTCGCGCGCATTTCATGTCGTGCCTTCATTCTCTTAATCAGCTGAATTAACATTTGCTCAATAACATAAACAATGTATATTATATGCGAAGAAATACATGTTCTCTTTTTCTATTAGAAAAAAAAAATTCAACAGATAATATATGTAATAGTATAAAATAAAAAAAAAACTTATAATTGGAGAAATATAATGACTTGATAAAATTTTTCAATATAAACTTACGTATAAACATAATACAAAATATTTTATATTTTTCAAAACAGTAAGTTATTTTTTTACAATTTAATATAATCAAGTAATTCTTAATTTCTATAGTTATATAATTTAATCTTATATAATATGATAATAAATGTATAAAATTATAAGCAAAAATAAAAATTAAAAGCATAATCTAATTAGAAATTTGTAGCGGAAATATTAAACATTAATTAATTAATTAATTAATCGTAATAAATTCTCGGCATTTCGAAAATTATTGAGAATATATTATTGATTCTGATTTATATCGCTAAGCGAGGATGATTTCTTTCTCGGAAGACAAATAATTCGAAATTTATAGACGGCTGCCATCTATTGTATATAATTCAACGGCTGTTTCGTTTCGCGTGGCAATTCTCCACACTAAAAGAGTAGGTGGTCTCTTTAAATCCACCGCAATTCCGCTCTATCGATCATCCTGTTTTCTCGAATTGGCGACCGGCCACATTGATTCACTCGCGCCCAGCGCGTTCAACTCTTTCACGACTTTTCCGAGCTTGTCCCCAAGCTCGCGACTGATAAACATGTTTTTTTCGCTCGGCGAAAAATAACAAGGGAAGTATAAACTCTTAAGTAGTAGAGACTCATTTCTTCGACACGCCAATCGTTTGTGTCGGACGAGATTTTCGCAGAAGTCGGCGATAAAATTGGCAAGTGTAACGCATTTCGTTTACCATAACTGGTTTACAATATGACTCGCGAACCGCAAGATTTTTCGCTTCCTGCATCGTCAGATATTATTGTTGTATATCCAATTTCGAATAAAGATTATTTTGCCCTCGTCTCAAAAATCGTCTCTCTCATCCTGCCTTTATTCGCGATGCGATAAAGTGAATTCTAATAAGTCTTTCTTCTCGAGCAAACGCATATGTAAGGTTATGTTAACATTTATGCGTTTGTAAAGGCCATGGCATACAAAAAAACTTAAGCAGTAAGTCTTAAGCCTTAAAAATTTCATCCATATAGAATTTTCATCGTTGCTTACGTTTCAATATGGCTGCCTTAGTGTTCACGATTGGTCAATTCGCTTACATCTTAAGGATGTTTTGGAAGTACAATAGTAGCAAAAAACTGTCAAAATTAAAAAAAAAACTTTTGTTTATACTATTTGAAAAATCAAACAAATGAATCCAGATTATAAAAAGAATTAAAACATCACAAAATAATATGTGGATTTTGACGTCTTCATAAAAGAAAATAATTGTATTAATATTTTTTCTAATTTATGGCAAAAACTTTTGATCATGAATATTCCCTGAAATCAACTGCAACTAAACAATGAAAAACGAGTAATTTGCAGAAAGAGAGAAAGATATTTTTCTACAATTTTTAATAAATAACTTTTAAACGAATAAGTGAATCTAAATCAAGTGTTGCATAAAAATTTATTAGAGTTTTCTTAATATATGTGAAATTTTTTATTTCATTCAATAATATTTTTTCCTTATCAAATTTGTCAATAAATGCAATACGCGATTTTCCATAAGAATTAATAGTAACTTTAAACTTAAATAATTTCCAAACTCTTAAGAGAATTGCGCTCAGTTTTTACACAGATATTCAGAAGAATTAGAACAAACTACAAAATTTTCATGCTTTTGTTAATATTTTGATATATGACATACACCCTTAAGTTTTATTGCTTAATTTTTTTTATGTGTTCCGGTCTTTAGAGTGTTCCAGAATTAGTCCGACAAACTTTAGATCATTATAAAGAACATCAAAACAAGCCAATTTTGCCAATAAACCATATTTGCAAATAAGCTGTTTTAGCATTAGAGAATCAAAGACTAATAAAAACAAAAATCTGAAAACATTGGTATTATTAATAATTTGCATATTAGCGCTGATCTTACCGATTTCAATGACCTTGACATATATTGTCAAGGCTCATGAGTAACTCTAAGTAACTTGCAAAAAATTTTAGCTATCGCTCGTTGTTTATTACAAAGTTATTAACAATTTAAGTTAGTTTATGATTTTTAACGCAAAGCGAGGTATGATTTTAAATGTATTTGCAACTTTGAGTGCAAAACGAGGTTCAGTTCACATCGCGAAAAAATGGCGGTTATGATCCTTCCTCTCTCCTTCCCCCTTATGAGGAAGCTCTGGAAGATATAACTTAATCCAAACAAAATTTTAGTTTTAAATCAGAAATAGGTTTGGATTAGATTATTTCTTCCGGAAGTGGAGCCTTCCCGTAAGAGAGGCAAAAATCCACTGTGTCCACATATATACTTTTGAAAGCAAAGTGAGATTCTACATGGGTTGTATATGAGTTAAACCTCGCTTTGCGTGAAAAATTATAAACCCATGTGAAATTTCACTTCTCTCATTAAAAATATATACGTGGAGGCAATACGTTCCACCCCTTCTACAGAGGGATTCCACTATCAAAAAATTAGGCACACAAATTGCGTTGAACCTCGCTTCGCGTGGAAAGTTGTAAACCCAAGTTGTGAACCTCACTTCGCATTAAAGTGTATGAGTTCCGCCCCTCCGCCCTCCACTTCTAGAAGATATAACCTAACCCAAACCTATTTCTGATTTAAAACTAAAATTTGGGGGGGACTCCACTATCAAAAAACTAGACACATAGGTTTGCGTTGAACTTCGCTTCGCGTGAAAAGTCATAAACTTAAATTTTTAATAACTTTGTAATAAACAACGAGCGACGGCTAACCCCCTTACATGTGTGTAAAGTTTGATCAAAATTAGTATTTTCAAGTTCGCGAGATTTCCTTGTTAGTCTTTGAGTCCCTAGTGCCAAAATACCTCATTTTCGGACAGGAGTTTATTGACAAAATTGGCTTGTTTTAATGTCCTTTATAACCTATCTTTGTCGGTTTAATTCTCGAACACCCTATATAGTCACAAAAGGCAATCTTATTTCTTCTCTTTCATAATATCCAGAAGGAAAAAAAGTGTATTGTGTTTAACACTATTATAGTAAGTGTAATTAAACAACATTAACATTCTTTGGTAATTAAATGAGATGTGTACGATGCATTACGATGTATTTCAACGATTTTTAGAAAAAAAAAAAAAAAAATCGCTCATCATTCTTTTGTCATACGCAGCCAGAGGCGACTTAAAGTCCGCTCCTTCTACGCGCAACATGATGACTAACAGAAATCCCACAATGACACATTCGCACCATCGATGGCACTTGATGCTGACGCAGAGTGCGGTATCGCGCGCAAATCACGTTATTCAATATAAAATTGTATAAAAGCTGCAACAAAAGTAGAAATTTATTATCTTTCAAGTATGAAAGATAAGTGCATGTGAAACTGACATCTGAATCTCATCATCTTTTTATGCACACTTACAAAATTTCAAACAAGTTAAAGAAATATATTGTATATATTGTATATAGAAATGAAGAATAAATGTAAAAAATAAATATAATAATAATTAATAATTAAATAGTCAAATTCTATAAAGAAATAAAAATAATTTTAAAGAGGCGAGAATGCGATGAAATAACGAGTATCACAAAATGAGGAGATACGCTTGCATCACATTTATGACGTAATGCAAGGACTGACTGAATGTCACATACAATGATGACAATGTCACGTTAACGACCAAAGGCTACCAATGTCTCGCTTATCATAGCAAATGTCGCATTAACTATTAATAACATCACCTGAAAAGTCCTCTCGTGGCGAGAGATCGACCGGCCAAATTGCATTTATCGCGGTCTACGTCCCGCATTTACACACCGGTGTACGCATGCGTAAAAATGAAAAAGATGGCTATAGCCTGACTGTGATATCGAAAAAGGACATATGTGTCATATGTGAAAACATTGACAAAAGCACGAAAATTTCGTAAACAGGTCTACTATTTTTGAATATCTGTGCATAACTTGAGTACAATTTTCTTAACAGTTTAAGAATTTTTTAAATTTAAAATTAGTATTGATTCTTATAAAAAATCACATATTGTAGTACTAATCGATGAATTTAACAAGAAAAAAGCATTGCCACCAAAATAAAAATTGTAACATATATTAAAATCCATTAAACTAATTTGTACAAAACTTGATTTAAATCTATTACTGATTTGAAAATTATTTACTAAACATTATAGCAAAATTCTTGTAATAATACTTTTTATCCTAAAAATCTTCCTATAAATTATTTGTTTTTTTGTTTCTTGCAGTTGATAGGAAGTATTAACAATCAAAAGTTTTTGTCATAAATTAGGAAAAATATTAATTATGACTATCTTTTACGAAGACATTAAAAAGCATTATTATTTTTTGCATATTTAATTCTTTTTATAATCCA
>JBCEZV010000005.1:1502709-1516657 GCA_039654365.1 Cataglyphis livida
AAAAAGAATTATACAATAAAATATCTCATAATGAATAATACTTTATAAAATATAAATAAAATAAAACTATATGTAATTAAAGTAACACTAAAAGCACATTACATGTAGCCTTCTTCGTACAGCTATTGGGCATTATGTGGCTATCATATTGTTAGTTGTGCAATTCGGTCATGTGCAAGAGACAGTCATTAGCACAATTTTTAACAGAGTGATCCTATTGTACTTACCTATACTTTGCTTTGGTAGAGTATATATCTATAAATAGAATCCCTATAGATAAAGTCTGGCCACGATGCGTATTCTTTTTTATTGATCGAAATGAAGTTTGGAAATACATGGCAGAATCAATAGAAATTCTTCTGGGAAGCATAATAATTTCAAAAGAAGTAAAATAAGAAAATTACAAACAATATTGTATTATATTTATTTAAATATAAAACAAACATTACACAATATAAATATTTTTTACATTTTTCTACATTTTTAAATTAAAAAATGAAGAAAAATTAATTTGAACATAACAATAATATAATAATACTAAATAATAATATCATATATTTATTATATATATATATTGATTTGTGAAAGTATGTATATTTACAAACACGATGCTTGCATGCTTAGTAAATGACGAGCATGCGCACTTTCGAGCAGTTACTCACAAGAGAGAGGCAACTATGATTTTCTTTCTCACTTTCTTCGGACACTTTTCAGTCTGCCGTTTCCCTTCTAGTTTTATATGTTCTAAGGTCAAAAATAAAAAAATATATACAGTGGGATCTGATATGTAGCACCACGATCTCTGGTGATAGAAAATCAAATTACAGCAAAGCATACTTTTTGCACGTTTCGCATATTGTAAATAAAATCATCAGTTATGTTTACAAAAATGTTTATAAAAAAGTTAATAATGATCAAAGTTAGTTGATTTTTACCTTGTAAAGAAAATACGACGCTTGCATATTTATAACTGACCAAACTGTCTACCTTGCAGCCGCCACATTAGATTAAATCACGCCCCTATGTTAGATCCCAAGAAATCTATGGGATTACCCGAAAACTAAATGGCTATCGCGCATGGTGCTTGTTTTCTTGAATTGGTTGCTGGATATTTTTGCTGAAAAATTAATTAATTAATTAATTAATATTAATTAATTCACATCAAAGCACAGATTAATTTCTTTTTACAAAATGAGGAGATCATACTTAGAGCGAAATGAAGAGAACGAGCAAAGCTATCGCAAGCGAAGAGATCACAAACACAATTACAATTGTAAGGAATTTAGACATAACGATGGTTACAATAGTTCCAAGTACGATGATCATAAGAGTTCCAGAGGCGATGATTATACGAGTTCCAGGAAGAACAATAATCATCAAAATTCTATACGAATGACAATGATCACAAAGATCTTAGATACAATGATGATTGTAGAAAGCAAAATTTGCTGAAATAGAAAATAGGTATGTAGGTTGTGAAGAATTAAATAAAACGCAAGAAAATTTGGAGGAAGTCAGGCAGAAGTGTACAATAGATCTTCTGACTTCAAAGATGGGAGAAGCGTACATTCCATCAGCCAAATTGTGTATGCTCCAAACAGAAATAACTGATAAGTCTGGAGTTGCTTATCAATGTAGCATGGGAGGCATTAAAGAAATCTATTCATAGACATATCAATAAAATTAATACTAATAATATCAGAATTGTTACAAGGTAGCTGTTGCGTGAGAACATTATTCGAAGTCGAGATTTGTTAGCGCGCTCTATTATTCAAGCGCAAGCTGCTTTTCCAATATTTACTTCAATTTATGCAGCACTCACAACTGTAATAAATTTCAAGTTCCCTAATATAGGTGAATTGATATTGACTCAGCTCGTTCTGCAATTTAAACGTGGGTTTAAAAGAAATGATAAACTTTTGTGTATATCCTCAGGTAAATTTATACACATCTGATTAACCAAGGTGTAGCTTATGAGATTATTACTTTAGAAATTTTGATGTTATTGGATTCTATTTTATGTTATTGGAAATCCCAACGGATGATTCTGTCGAAGTGGCCATAGCATTTTTGAAGGAATGTGGCATGAAGCTGACGGAGGTTTCGTGAAGAGGTGTGGAAGCCGTCTTTGAAATGCTGAGAATGTTGTACTGCATGAAGGATAATTGAATAAACGAGTTTAATATATGATAGAAGTTGTGTTTCAAATTAGAAAGGATGGATTTAAGGATCATAAAGTCGTTCCTCAGGAATTGGATTTTGTGGAAGAAGAGGATCAAATCCCATTTAATAAGATTAGATGATAAGATGGATACGCAAGATATATTAAATGTGTTCAAGTTTGACGTAACTTATCTTACTAGCAAGCAGAACTATAAATAATTATGTAAAGAAATGCTTGATTCAGATGTCAGTGATTCTGAAGACAATTATGAAAATAGAGAAAATAAAAGTTCGGACGAAGATAGCAGCACGGAACAAGTCGAAAGAAAAAAAGATGTGATATTTGATAATATAGAACCACAAACAAACCTGACAGCGCTTCGACGAACAATATATTTGACACTCTTCCAATACACTCCTCACTAGATTTTGAGGAATGTGCGCACAAGTTAATGAAAATGCAACTGAAATCTGGACAGGAGCTCGAGCTGTGTCACATGTTCTTGAATTGCTGCGCGGAGATGCGAACGTACACGAGAAGTTTTTTGGACTTTTAGCCGGTCAATTTTACGCCATCAATAGAACGTACGTAACACCGTTTGAACAAATCTTCAAAGATTCCTATCATATGATATATCGCCTCGATACCAACAAACTGCAGAATGTGTCGAAATTTTTTGCTCATTTACTATTCACGGATTCTATTTCGAGGAGCGTACTGTCGTGTATAAAATTAAACGAGGAAGACACCATTAGTTCCAACAGGATATTTATTAAGATTCTATTTCAACAACTCTCGGAGTACATGAATCAAGTGAGACTGAATGAACGAATCAAGGATGCGACTCTGCAAGAAGTGTTTGAAGGACTATTGCCCAGAGGTAATCCGAAAAATACGCGTTTTGCAATTAATTTTTTTACTTCAGTCGGTCTGAGTAGTTTGACAGATGATTTAAAAGAACACTTAAAAGCCTGTTCAAAGCCAACTACCATACCAGCATTAAGTGAACAACACAAGAAGTAAATAACGCAAGAAGTAAATAATAAAATTTTTAATTGCTTTTAAAATAGGCTTGTACAGACTATATGATAAGTATTGTTATTTTCTATTTGTATACAGTATTTGTATATTCATCACATAAAAATACATAATATATTTAAATATAAAAAAGCAGTTTTGAAAATGATTCAAATCTCATTCTCCTGTACACAATACAATTAGATTAATAACTTAAATTTTATAAATCTGCTTTTTTTTATATTGTACATATTCATTAACAAAGATGTTTGAATTCAGTTTCAAGAATTCTTCTGATATTTTCATGCATTCTGCTCGCTTTTGCCATCATAATTCAACACATCTAATGTAAGTATCAAAGAATTCCAAGAGATTATTTGCAGCACTATAGTATATATTCTTAGCCTAATGAATATCAATAACACACTTGCTATACATGTTAATATTTTTCTTCATTACAATATAAAAAAATTTACTTTAGGAGAGTTGAAAGTTGACTTATATCCTTATTTTACCTAAGAACATAATATTGTAAATTACGATTGTTATTCATAAACAATCTTTATGGTCGCGATTAAAAAGATAATATCTCCTATAAAAATTTAAATTTCTCATTTAATTCTTTTTGTCTTCTGAAATTTAAAATATTTACGAATATTAGTTATTCCAATTGTAAATATATGTCTGTTTTATTATAATTATACAATTATAAAATGAGAATAAACCATTTATTCTTATTTGTATGTTAAATACGTAAAACTCTGCTATATTTCGGAATCAATCTTAAAAGGTAATTAATGTTACGTGTAAATTATCAGGATCATGCTGTTCTGTATAAAGTTACACTTGCAATATGTTGATTTGCCATAACTTCAACAATCGCGTCTCGTATACCGTAACAAAATGTACAGCCAAAGGGATTGGTTGTGTTTGTTGAAGATGCACGATTCAATACTACGGGACGCGCGCTTGCCTTCAATTGTTCGTTCACTCTATCCCATTTTGTGTAGGCAGTGATCTAGGAAGACAGATCAGGATCCATATTGATCGATAACGAATAACGCGTTTAAGTACATTTACAATTGCAAAAAAAATTTTGAAATATATATTTTTGTAATATATAATATAATTACCGTGACCGGTGAGGGTGAAACATCTATTAGCTTTCCTGATTCTACGGAATTATTTTCAGGCGGCAGAGTCAAAGAGAATTCACAACGGTGATACATATTAAAGTTATAATGTCCCGGATAATTCGTATGAAGCACAAACTTTTTTATACATTGAGTTCTTGCATTGAACAATATATCCTGTAAGATTTATAGAAAAAGATTTATTAAACATAAAGAGCGACATCGATAAATCGATAAAAGGACAGATAAAGTGAGATATATGATCTATTTCCATAATTTAAAGTGATATAGATAATCTATATTTATATAATAAAGTAATCGTCTATATTTATATAATAAAGTATCTAAATTTATTTCTCGTGACATTGTTTGGGAAAAAAGGGAAAGATAAAAACAAAAAAATAAAAATAAAAACAAAGCATTTTATCTCTTTTCATCGTATAACAACAAACAGCGTCTCTAGTATTATTAATTTATAATAATATTGTTTTGATTGAATTTATAATAATATTGTTTTGATTCAATCATAAGGGATCACTTTGCTGAAAGGGTATACTTACTAAACCTAATGTGAAATAATTGTAGAAAAAATCTGATCGTCTTATCTTATCTCGTTTGTGCGCATGTGGACTATGGATACGCATTTTATCCTCAGCTTTGTAGAATACCCTAGATGGGGCACCAAGTGCGCTTAAGACATCCTCACAGGTGTCGCCAAATAATACCTAAGATCATAAATGATATATAAATTAAAATATACGCATAATCACTTTTTTATTTTAACATCTTATAATAAAAATGATAATAAATTAAAGATGAATATTTCGACACATATCGAAAGAAAAGAAAATAGGAATATTAAATTATGTCAACAAAAGCAAAATATATGTAAAAATTAATTTTTTTATACACATATTCAATTAATACAGTATCCTGGCTTTTCTATAAAGAACAAGATAAAAATTTTCAATTCGTCAATTAATAAATAATAAATCTTGATCAGGTTTATCTTCTCTAAAAATGTAAATTTTGTGCATTTAATGCAGAATTAGAAATAAAAGTTTTCAATAAAAAGTTTTCATATATTTTAACAATCTATATACTATCAAATGTATATGATAGTATGAAATATTTGCTTTTATATATATACATATATATTATATATATATATATATATATGTGTGTGTGTGTGTGTGTGTGTGTGTGTGTGTGTGTACACATATACATATATATATATAACTAGTCTAACGTATATACTACTATATAACGTATATAGTAACATGTATATGTATATGTATATGTATATGTATATATATAACATATATATATATACATATACATATATATATACATATATAACTATTCATATTTTAAATTCGCTTCTGATAATCATAATTTAATACAATTGTAATGAGGAAAAGTTTCAAGTACTCTATGAGAGAGATATTATTTTATTTCCTATATGAAAAGTATTTGATGAATTATAAAATATTACCTCTTTGGTCAGACACCGTTTTTTTGGTTCCAATAATGCTCTTGTCCCGCAGCTACCTTCTGTGAAAAGATGTAATCTGAGCCCTCGAGTTCGTGTTTTATCTCTAATAATATCAGCTTTCTCCAAGTATAAGTTATTATGATAACAGACCTATTTAAAAACATATGTTAAAAATACATTTTATCATTCATTCAATATTTTAGAGAATGGCAAAAAGATAGTCGAAGCCTAGAGTTATAATTACAAGTGGCAAAGGTGGTGGTGGTGTTTTCGAGCCATGTTCTTCGCCGCTACCAGCGGCTGGCATATTCCCAACGTAAATCGCTGTTTTCGCGACCAGAGGAGAAGTATCATTAGGAAAGTGTAACGAACCTAATCCTGGGGCATAACCAGGTTGAAATTTCGAATCAATCGGAAAGTAAAATGACAGTCCTCGAAAATTCAATACAAACACCTGCAAATTATTATTAATTATTATTACTATTATTATATTATACATACATTATGCAGAATAAATATTAATAAATATTGTCGAATAATAAATTTATATTCATAATTTTCTATGGCTGTATATTTGTAATCAAGTTTTAAAAATAATTATATTATTACCTGTTTATCTTTGTCATAAACACCAGGATGAGTTGCACCGAAAGAATGTTCGATCTGCTCAATCGAAGGTAATACCTCAGGCGAATTGAATGGCAAGCCGCAATATTTTAATTTCACTAACTTCATGTTATAAATTTCAATTATCTTAAGTCTTTGTACCACAGGATCGAATATAAGCCGAATTCCATCGTGTGGTAAATTTATTACTAGATCTACGTCTAATGGATTCTGCAAAAATATATTTAAAAAATATGCTTTATAAATTATTTCACAAGATATTGAATATCATAAGATATTTGAGATGTAAAGAGACAAGAATATATATTATTCATTCATGCATTCTAAAAAAATGTAAAACATCCAATGCATAATTTATTTATATTACATATGTGTGTATATAATAATTATTTTATTTCATACACTAATAAAACATCAAGGACTTACAGTATCACTATAAAGAACTTGTACTCCTCTTATAACACCAACTTGAGATTGTATTATTGATACTGACTGAGAAAAATGCATACCTGTAATATAATTAACATATTTAAAACTTTGAAATTTGCAACAGTGAATCGAGAAGACCCGTATGTTTTTTATTGTATTCCTCATGTCTAGCAAATAATGTAAAAACCTTTTTATATGAAAACATGCAAAAAGTGAAAAAATCAAAGTGTGTAAAAATACACAAAGAACTTGCCATCAGCAAGAATGTATGAGACAATCTTAATGAAAAAAATGTAAGCAATTTATATTAATGCATTAATTATGGGAACTGCTCTAGGTAGGTACAAATCATAATACATCGTGTGAGCATAGATGATGCAGGAATATTTTCTTTTTCATATTATAGACCAATAGATCAAATAAATAAATATGATAATTGTTTTGATTTTTATATAATTGGTTTCTAGAGAGAACAAATTGCCTGTATCTTTGTTATTCAATTTACGACATTTCTCGTCTATTTTTACGCGATGTATTCATTCGTTTACTTGCATACATTCGCTGATGCAATAAAGAATATCAAAATATGCCAAAGAATCATCATATAATCAAATATATTACATGTTATGTATAATAATAAAAAAAAAGAGAAAAAAATAACGCTTATATTTTTGTTATTGTTTCCCTTGAAAATTCATAATAATAACAGTATAATACATACTACATATAAATAATAATAATTATAATAATAATTATTATGTGAATTATATATATATTATTATTATATATTATATATATTATTACAAATAATATGTATACAATTAATAATAATATATAAATAATATATATATATATATATATATTAATATAATATATATAAAGTAATATAATTTACTTTACAAATCGATACACATATATACACATACTTGATCGACTCGTTTAATTCGATCAAATAAAATCTGATGAAAGAGAGAGACTTTTTTGCGCATCACGCAAATCATAATAAATATACGCGCTCGTGACGCTATCGTTCGCTTTCGCGCGCTTGTCACTTTCGTCACTTGCCTAAAATAAATTCCCACTGCTCGCATCCGAGGGATCTCTCGGGCACCACTTCGAGCTCCAACATATTATCGCTTGTTGCTCGATCGCTTTTAATCCAAAGAGATCGATAAAAAACTTGGGTACTTTGGGCGAAGCAGCGACACGCGACGTACGCGTCAAACTGACAACTGCGCGTCGCACTTTTGACGTCTATCCCAACATATCGCTCGATTATTATTATTCAGCAGATAGCCATATTGCACAATCACATCCCGAACAATGAAGCACCTTCGCTGTTTCGCGACTCCCTTTGGCTCCTAACGACAGTTCTACAGTTGGCAAACAGTCACCAAACAGCTGATACATGACCGTGGGCAGTGCGTGAATATCTAGACGCGAAATCTCAACTGTCACTTTTTATGAAAAGTATATGTGTGGCCAACTTTGATATTACGTATTCGCGCATGTGCGTAAAAAGTAACCTGATGCATAGCTGCCAACTCAATCGTAGATGATATAAGAAGAAGAAAAATAGTGATCAACAGGGATAAAAAGCAATATATAAATGATAGATATATTAGATATGATATATGGCCTCTCTAAGTTCCTGACATTAAATAAATAATAACGATATAATAGTTTTATTAATATATGTATATGTATATATATATATATATATAAATATATATATATATATATCAACACGCATTAAATTAAATTATGTAAATTGTTGTCTTTCAAAAATTGTTTGACAGATAAGTTTGGCAACATAAACATTCAAAGTATTTAATAACAATATTGTTATTTGTTTATGTGATATAAAAATTATTATCAAATTTATATTATATTATAAATGACTGTTATATATAATGTTTTTAATATTTCAGAGAAAACATTATATTTTTGCGCACATTATGGTGGTTCCTAATACTACGGTGATGAGTGAAAATTTATTTAAACTGCAATGTTTGATTAAAACCACTGGGATACAGCATAGCATACAGTGCAAGCTTGGAAAAGGATTATTTCTTGCACTGGCCACCAGCAATGCCGAAATTATCCTTTATTTCAAGAAAGAACTCTCCTGTTTACCTGTTATCAAGAGAATACCTTGGTTTCAAGGGCCGCATAAACAAATCGCTACCTTTTGCTTTGATCCGAACGGTATTTGGTTATTATGTATAACCTTGGATGGTTCGTTATACATACTGCCAGCTTTAACTCTAGTCGGTGAAAATTGTATTATTGACAAAAGATGGAAGACGGATGATGCAACACATATTCCGTTTATGAATCTTCAGCTCTCTCATTTTAGGTAATTGCATTGAAGTATCCTCAACTTTCAAAAATAATTACAAATATATGTATCACATATACACATGTATATATATATATTACAACTTTTATTAAAGAAAACTTTTTTCAAAATTTTTAAAATTTTTGAAATAACTTTGCCACATACTTGACTTTTTTCTTGAGAGAAAAATTAATTTAGATATATACACAAAATATTAAATATAAAAAATTTTCTACGATTTTCAGCCTCAAATTGATCTCCAAATTTTTAAAGAACAAAAATGTTGTGGTATAAGTTTATAAAAACTTACGCAATACAGATCATTTTCTTTTTATATATAGTATAGTATAAATATATATAGTATAGACATTCTGAAATAATAAATGCTTTGAATTTTTGTAACAATCTATTTGGGTTACTAAGATATGTAACATTGCATATCTGATTATCATTTTAAAGTATCATAATTCTTATATCTGTATCATGATTTCATCATATCTTACATGTATGTTTATATTTCTTTTGTTTATAATTGCTCATTATTGTGTCACTGTTACGTTTCAGTGTTACTATTTAGTTTAGCTGCAAAGGACCCTACACACTTCATATGGAAAATGGCTTCTGGTGGATTTTGTTTAAACTTTAGAATTTTGTAGTTTAGGATTATGTTATGCTGAGCAAAAATTGCAATGGACTAGGAGTTATAATCTGCAAAAAGCGTGTAAAGTTGATAATTTTTAGGATTTTTTCGCAAAAATGATTGTGCAGTTTTCTGCAAGTTTCGATCATAGACGTATAAGATAGCGCATTTCTATATTTTCCGTAATCAGAATGCGTCAAAAAATAGAAAGAGATAGCTGAGATATTGCATGATCATCAATCTGTCTTTTTCTAACGATGCGTGATAGAGTAAAGATGCCTTTATTGACTGGGAAACAAAAAAGGAGAGGGGATAAAAAAAGGAAGATAAAATAATGATAAAAAGCATCTTTGTTTAATATTTGAAGATCCTCACTTCTTAACTCGGTCTAAATATACTATGTCTATGGTTTCGACAAGTGAAATATCCCAAGACTTGCTATGTGAAGGTATCTGCAATATAAATCTCATCCAAAATATTCCAACTACCCGCGGTCATAGAGTTCAAGTGATTGCCTAATTATTATTAATAATTATAATTCTATTAGCTATTATTTTTTAGTGATAGGCCAAAGCTGCAACACTGCTATTTTTGGCGTTCAACCGCTAGCGTGTATCATATAATGACATATACATGTACAGGATGTCCTGCAAAGATTGTGCCAACGCTCGTGAACGGATAGAGAGAGAGAGAGCACAATAAACTAAACAGAAAAATCTCTTACTATTTTGTCTTGTAACACTTAATAAAAAAGTTATTATTAAATAAAGTCTGGTCAATCATCATCAGTAATATAGGGGCCACTATGGTGAAACAGGACTGTCCCCCGTTTTGACCCCTGGTGTCAGCCCCCCGCTGCCCGTCCTTTTTGCCCCTGTGCAGGTATCTGAGAAAAAAAGAGTGGGGGCTCGTGGACGTCCAGAAAGCAATTTTTAAATTTTAAAATTTTTTTATTTTTTATTTTTTACCGGGCTAGAAATACTCGAATTGAACCTGAGGGTCCTCTGCTTTTCTGGTTTGGATCCTAGTGCGGTGGACTAACTGAAACAAGAGTAAGAGGGTATTTAGGCGAGGAGTAGGTCTCTCCGGCCCAGGGACCGAGCGCTCCGATTGGTTTCCTATAGTGGCCGGCTGCTTGATTGGTTCCGACGAGTTGGAAAAACAAGAGAGAAAATAGTGTGAGAAAGAAAGTCAACAAGATGTCCGACGTGCTAACAGCCGGTAAAATATCGACTGCCGAAGACAGCAGAGTTGTCCCATTGCATTCCCCTCTTTCTTCACCCGCCCTGTGGAAAACCGAAAAATATCGCATGACATACGGCATTTCTCCCCTTCGACCATCCTTATGGAAAAACCTCGTGCTGTACCGCGCGTGTCGCCCGCTCTCTCCTATCTTTCTTGCTGAAAAAAAAAATCGGCTAGTGTGGAATTATCAGATATCTAGATATACAGACGAAATACGAAGCGTCCATGTTCAGACATGACTGTCCCGCCGGTCGAGGCATGCAACGCAGACGCGACGTCATCGTTGAGGACAATAGCGGAGATTTAAAGAGCTATGACGTCGCAGAGTCTAGGAAGGAAAGAAGAAAGGAGAGAAAAGGAAAAAATTAAATGTTTTCAGCCAATATTTAAAATTAATA
Source organism: Cataglyphis livida (assembly GCA_039654365.1). Classification (NCBI taxonomy): domain Eukaryota; kingdom Metazoa; phylum Arthropoda; class Insecta; order Hymenoptera; family Formicidae; genus Cataglyphis; species Cataglyphis livida. The sequence goes on from JBCEZV010000005.1 coordinate 1,514,199, forward strand.
ACATTTTTATTTATGCTACAGAAATATAATGTTCTGTACAAATTACTTACATTTAAATATAATATTTATAACATTTACAAAAAGGTGTTAACTCTTAATGGACGGAAAATATGGGAATTCGTAAATTATTATATACAATGATAAAAGTGCGAGAATCGAGAAAAATCGAATATGAGAAATTATTTATTTATTATATATATCCGTATGGTAGTGAACAACGACTATTAATATATCTACGTTTTAATAATATAGGCTCACATACTTTGGTTTCATCCCACGTTACTAACTCGTGAAACGCGATACGTCGAATTGCTCTGAATCGTAAATTTATCGAAGTTTCAGCTTTTTTGTCGTTCTCTTCATTTTCTGTCTCTTAAGCTAATAATAAATCCCTAATACTATTGAAATTAACAAGCTGTGAGTTTTCATAATTTAAAGTAATGCCTTTAACTTTACACGATTCGTGCGTTTGCCCGTCTGGCGAGCGTACGATATAAGCATAAAATTTCGGGCAATCGGATACGAACGCTTCGATATAACTGCCACTGCCATAGCTCTCGAGCTCGTCGGTCATATCGCCTAAAAAATTTTCTGTACACGGCTCATATTCATTCGGATTGCCGTTGCTTACGTAGATACATGAATCTATAATACAAAACATGACGCTTTAAATAAGAGTATAATGATAAAAGGGGCTTGTGAGGTCGTATATGCCGCTATCACGACGTTAGTCAACGGGGAAGAAATAACTGCTTCTTGTCGCAGCAATGAAACATATATTACCTCGTCATTCACGGGTATCATATATCAGTTATTTCATGTTCGGCACTCGTCAGCAAAGTCATAAAATGTTGTTGCGTTCTCACGACTTCCGTATTTTTCGGTTTTCCACAGGACGGGTGAAGGAGAAGGGGAATGCAATAGAACAACTCTGCTGTCCTCGGCGGTCAATATTTTACCGGCTGTTGGCATGTCAGACATTTTATCGACTTTCTTTCTCACGCTATTTTCTCTCTCGTTTTTTGATATCAATATTTTTGTAGAAAATTTAAACAATTAATTTGTACAACAATATTATTGGTTAAAATGTTTCTATATAATTATAAAAAAAATTAATTTTGTAATACAATTTGGATTGTCTATTGGTAGAATTATTTTATATTTATTTTTTTAAGAAATTAAAACATTTATTTTATTATTACAATTAAAAAAACACTGTTTTGTATATAATTAAATAACATTATTTTATGGAGCTATTTTTTATTATAATTTAAAAAATGATAGTTTTTTGTGTAACACTTTTTTACATGGCGAGACTTCTTCACCTGGCGCTTTTTTTTAGAAAGGTAATTTTAAGGATATATCATACTGAAATGTGCACGGCTTTGCTGATTGACGGCCAGAAATGTGCGATTGCGAGAGTTGTCGCTTTTCAGACCTATTCTTGTCTTTCTAACTACATCGAACACGTGATTAGATGTACTATCCGTTCTTTGCCTGTGAAAACTAAAGGCCATTGCACGTTAAAAGATTTTAGTCGTAATCGTAAAGTCGTAAGTAAATCAACCAACACAGTTCAAACTTTCTTATTATGTTTGGAATGTTTGATTGTGATTGGTCAATTTTCTTACTTTTCTTCTGGCCTTATGATTACGATTAAAATTTTTTAACGTGCAATGGCCTTAAGTCTTATGTTTTTATCATAACTTGATGTGTAATTTTTTAAAATACATTTTACCATTTATCATATTTATTTTAATTCTCTGCTTCTTAATGTTTTCAACTATAGAAATAAATGATCGCGTGGCATCAAAGATCACGTGTGACTGTAGGACGATGTTTTCAGTCATGGCAATTCACGGTAAAAAGAGACAGCTCTGAAAAGCGTCAGTTAAAGCCATTGCATGTTAAAAAATTTTAGTCGTAATCGTAAAATCGTAAGTAAAACAACCAATCACAGTTCAAATATTCTTATTATGCCTTAGAATGTTTGATTGTGATTGGTCAATTTTCTTACGGCCTTATAATTACGACTAAAATTTTTTAACGTTCAATGGCCTATATCCTTTAGTGGTCGCGGTAGTAGTGGTGGGAGCACGGCCGTGCACATTCCAGTATAATATATAGTTCAGTGGTGCTGAGCGAAAACACTCGCCGCTCGCACACATGTTCGGCCGTTGAATTTTCCTATTCGTTTGCAACATATGCATTTCTACGCAATATAACAGAATAAATGTAAATAAGAAAACCAAAAAAGTAGAATAAATGAAATTAAAATAAAAATATTTATATTATATACAAGAGAATAAATAAAATTTATCTTTCATTTTTTTATATTAGAGAAATAACTTAATAATAAAATAAGACAAATATATAATTTAACAATAATTATATTTTTATATAATTATATAATAATTATGTTTTAAAAATACGGGGATCATATATTCCTTATAGAATAT
>JBCEZV010000005.1:1520891-1540330 GCA_039654365.1 Cataglyphis livida
GCCCAAAATCATGTAATGTATACATATATATATATATATATATATATGCACAAGTATAATTATGTGCATGTTTTTCACAAACAAATTCAAAGGAATATCACTAATGTTTGGGATGTAATATGAACTTATGTATGTATTTTAGATGGTTTACTTATATGTTTAAGCGAATCTGATCTGATGCAAGCAATAATATTGAATCATGATTTAGCTAGAGCTCATATGTTGTTTGTACGCAGTAATCTGCGAGAATCTCAAATTTTCGTGCTTCAGGTGAGAAATCTTAATTTGTAGATACTCGTTTTTGATTTATTTTTTTCTTTTATCATTTATTTTGTTTCTCTTTGTTTTGTTTTTTTTTTTTTTATTAAATTGTTCGCTATTAAATAGTTCTGCCAATGATTATTTACTATGTTTTAAAGTTAAAGTAGCTTTTAGACATTCTATAAATAAAATGAAAAGAAAGATATATATTACTTTCTATTTGGCAACTAAATTAACAAATAAATCAAAGAGAAAAAAGCAATGTAAAAATATTCTTACTTTGCTTTATAAAATTTATACGTGAGCGAAAAAAAGATCGCTTGTTAAATGTTAAAAAAAATTGAAATTTTTATTTTTACATAATTTTTCAAATGTGCTACAATTGTGTACTTAATACTTTGATATTTTACAGAGATTAGTAACATTGTACGATCCAACAAATCCAGTATTACGACCTAAACTGCTACATTATATGATACGCCATAAAATGGCATCGTATAATATACAATCTAGTCAATGCGATTTTATAGATGTTACGGATAATATAGTGAGTACTAAAAGTTATTATCATATAGGATGTATATTGACCTAAAATCCATCTCTTTCTTAAAAATATTGTACAAATAATATAGTTTTTTTTCTCTTCTGCTTCCTTATGAATTACAAATTATCTAAAACAAAGAAATTTTTGTAAATTAATTCTCGGAGTCGTTAATATACAATAAAATTTTAATATACAATAGAATTTTCTTTGATTAAACTTAAGACTTGTTTCTTAGACGAAATTTTAATTTAGCCTTTAGTTACTATGTTATTTATATATTTTACAGGATGATACACTTGTGGAGGATATAGTAGAAACGTTTATATTAATTTTAATGACTCTTATACATAAGAAACAATTATTAAATTCTAATCACAAACCTACGCTTTTGTATGATATGCAGTTGCCAGAAATGAGCAAGGTAAATCCGTAAAAATTTATATTTTGTAAATTTTAATATATGAGATATGGTAAAGAAAACAAGAGAAATTATAGAGAAGCTTTTATCGAAAAATTATAGAATTTGAAGCTTATTTTTTTCTGTGAATTTTTCTGTCTTTTCTATATATGTTTCGAAATATTTTTTTTTTAATTTTCCTCGGAAATGCTTCTATCATGCATGTCTTTCAATATGTGTTCATAATATTTAAATAATTTTTGCTTTGCTGTGTCATCTCATTTTTCAACATATCATACAGATTACTTATATTAATACATTGTTTTAAATTGTTTTTAATATTTAATTTTCGGCATAAATAAAAATAAAAAAATACATTTTTTGTGTACATAAAATTAATATAAATAGTTACATAAATTTTTTAGATTGTGAAGAGAGGAAATATCATGTACCTTAATTATACAATCTCGTTTTTTTTATTTACCGAATCTCGTATTACTTAATCACTATCACTGATTATTTACAATTATATAACTTTATACTTTTATCTGTAAGCAGGAACACTCGGAAATGGCGTTACATGTTGATTTTAAGAGAAGATCATTGAGCACTGGATTTTCTCACGTTGCTCTTATTAGAAATGGTAACATCTACACTTGGGGAAGCTCGGTGCAAGGTTGTTTAGGTATATATTTGACACATATTTTTTTTGGCAAAAAAAAACTAAATAATAAATAATAAATTATGAAGCGTTTTCATAATTCATAAATAACAAGTATAAAATTATAAATGCGTATCCACAAGATTATTAAGTATTTAAAGCGTAATATATCTCAGATAAAAGAAAAAAATATTTTTTCTATTATATTTTTTAATAATTATATTTATTATATTTTTTAATTTTTTATTTTTTTAATAATTTATTTATTATAATTCCGATCATTTTTTTGCAAAATTTTTTGAAATTTTTAAAATTTTACATTTTTATTATATATTTCTATATGCTCTTTTAATTAATATGATTTAAAATAAAAAGCGAAACATTTTTATATTATATGTAAGTCTTTTAGTATACTGCAAGGTTTATTCATTTCGTATTTGTTTCTTTTAATTAATTTATATCGATTTCCTTATCTCTTAGATTTTCAATCATCTATTCTTTTTATATTTCCTTCAATCTTTTATGTATATATATATTTAATTTTTTTAATTTAATATATATTATTATTAATTATAGGAACTGGCTCTAGTGTCTTGCGATATGGAGCGCCTCATGCTATATGTTTCTTCCGAAGTATGGAGATAGAGGTTTTCAGCGTATCGTGCGGACATTGCCATACCCTGACGGTTACCAACAACGGGATCTACGCCTGGGGATCGAGTCAATTTGGACAATTGGGTCTCGGCAAGGTGTTGCAGTGTTCGAGTCCAGAGTTGATCGTCTCACTGGCGCAGGAGATTATTGTCGACGCGGTGGCCGGGCAATATCACTCCGTGGCGCTTACCGCGGACGGCAGAGTATTCACGTGGGGTTGGGGTGTCCATGGTCAATTGGGCCACGGTAACACCGACGAAAAGATCACGCCGTCCTTGGTCACGGCTCTGCTCGGCGTGATTGTACGCTGCATCAGTGCTGGTTACGCGCACACTCTAGCATTGTCAGTGGACGGTGTCGTATACGCCTTCGGGTCCAATGTCCTCGGTCAATTGGGAATCGGTGGGAGTAACGCTAAGAGTTCTGTGCCAACGAAAGTATCGTTGCCGGATGGAATAACGCTTATAAGTACCAGATACTTTCATAATGTAAGTCAGTGAACAATGGAGATTGATCCTTTTAAGAATCACAGTCGTTCATTAACTCTTTGACATCTTATACTTGTAACATAACATTTGTAAGTAACAATGACAATCTCATACATTCGTATCTCGTGTGTTTGCAGCTAGCTCTTAGCGATACGAATAAATTGTACGTATGGGGCGCGAGTCCTCAGGTTCTCAGATTACAAGCGCAAGCGCAAAAGAAGACTCGTATACTGGAGCAACAAGAGGAAAAGAAGAATAGAAGCTTGGAGGAATCGGAGAGAGTGCCAAGCGGCGTTATAAATTTGAACGAAGAAATGAAAGATCTTTTGGAGGACAATGTGCAAAGTATGGAAACGATTGCTTCTGTAGAAACGCGAAAGAAACCATCCGAAAACGCAGATTTGAAAAACATTACGATGAAAAACAGTTTGATCGACGAGAGTCAAGCGCATTTAAAGCCGTCTGTGGTCGATACAAGTTTGATAAAAGGACAGATTACTCAGGTTTGTTGAAAAGAATCCAAGAATATCAAAATTTTTTTTTTTTTTTTTTTTTAAGACTATTTTCGAAAATATTGTTTTGTGACGCTAAAAAAAGAAAATTTTGCGTATTTTATCCAAAGCAGATAAAAAGTAACTTATAATATATGATCATTTTTTTTGTGTATCTAGATATCAACTGGCTGTCACCATAATGCATTGATAACAAAGGATGGTTCCTTATACACGTGGGGCCGTAATCTAGATGGTCAACTAGGCAATGGTACAAGAAAGGAAGTGTCGATTCCAACACCCTTATATTATAACCCGGCCTGTATTTTCGCACAAATACCACCTAGACACAACGATTTTAAGAGAACGCAAAATCAACGAGACTCAGATAATAGTGCCAAGTTGAATGATTCATCAGCAAATAATAGGAATGCATCTGAAAATGTTACCAGTGCATCGAAATCGGAAAGTATTGACCACAGTAACCAGGAGAGAGCCAATCCTGTGATTAAAACCATTGGGATTGCCTGTGGTTACGATTATACGGTTGCGATACAACCAAGTTAGTCAAAAATTTTAATCTTAATATATTAGATTATCTATCCTAAATTCAAAAAGAACTTGGCAATTTCATGTCGAATGAAATAATTTTAATTTTATAATTAAATTTAATTTGAATTGAAAATTTTTTTAAATTCTGTTTTATAATTTTAATTGTAATATTTTTATAATTTTAGTAATACAAATGTGATTTTTCTGTAAATTTTTTAATATTAATTTTCAAACAAAATTATTAATTGTTTGATGATATTCCTAATCTGCAACTTTTAAAAGATAAAAAGACAATTACAATACGTAATTAAAATTGTTTATTTTTATTACGCGACTTTTAGAATAGATTGAAAACACATAAAGTATAACAAGTGTAACGTATAAAGTATAACAAGTTGTGCATTTTTTCAGGAGGTACAGTACTAGCTTGGGGCAATAATAGCAGGGCACAGTTAGGTCGCATCCCCGCGAGAGAGACGCGCGATGCTGACGACAAGCTCGTATTGTTGAAATCATCGAAGCGAGTGGTGCGACTCCCTAATACGTTACACGTAGCTCTGGACGTTCCCAGTCAAGTACCCGGTATTTCTACTCCGGAGATCTCTTATCAATCTAACGACACGCCCTGTTTCGCCGGACTTGTCCGTCCTCTAAGCGTCATCGAAAAATTACCCGGCGAATTGACGCTTCATTACGTCCTGGAACATTTTTACGGTTTATATCGTTCTGCCAGTATCATGGACAAGGTTCGTTGATCACTTTGTATGATTATACAAGGCGATAATTAAATTTTATACCAAAAAATCATTTTTATCGTGATAATCTCTTAATCGTTAAACTCGTAGTTTTCTGGATAACACTTCCAGAAATAATGTTTTTTTCCAACATTTCTTTTATAATTTGGGGGATTTTATTTCATTTCATAACATTTATTTGTCTTTCCCCCCCCCTCTCTCTCTTTCGAATAGAAAAAAAGCAATAAAATAATATATTCTTCATCAATCTTTTTTTTTGTAAAACATATAATGCTATCTTGTATTTAATGTGTATTTAATCTAAATTTAAAAATATATAATAAAATTAAAAAAAAAACAATATAGAATTAATATAAATTTAGTATAAAATTAAATATATATATATATAATTTTATATTAAATTTATATTAATTTTATATTGTTTTTTTTATTATATATTTTTATTATATAATTTTTATTATATATTTTTATTATATAATTTTATTATGTATTTTTAAATTTAGATTAAATACACATACGAATTTAATGATCCATTTTGATTTCTAAATAAAATTAAACTTTTGTAAATGGACAGATTCGAATGTATATCGTCACAATTTCTTTGCTGCAGTGTATCGAATTGGAAAATTATCAAGCTTGTTCCAAGATAGCGGCATTAGAGAGTGACATTTTAACCGCTTTTACATATCAATTGAAGGCCTTACACAAATTAAGTGCTCGCTCGTCTGTGAGTCATTCAATGTCAGCAACAATTCCGCGTGAATCCACGGCTAAGATCATCTCGCCAAATGCGGACACGACGAAAGACACTGCGTCCTGTCGAAGTATCAAGAGGAATACTGAATTGTTCAATAGACAGGCGGAGAAAAATCTCATGGAATCCCTGGAGAACAGCGTGGCGCGAAGCTGGACGAAAATCTCCACGAGTAGATCATTGAATAATTTGCAAGCGATCGCGCAAGAACTGTATACCTTCGATTGTCAGGGTGGTTTAGAAGAATTATGTATGACGCGAAGAAAAGAAGAGGAATCATCTTCGAGTATGGGCCAAATTTCTAATGTTGAGTCTAGCGCGAACGGAGACGAGCAACGCGAATGGATCGAGAATCTTATCTTTGACGAGAACGGTTCACATAAATCGCACAACGAGTCGCATAAAAATATTGGCTGTAACGCGCAAAATTTTACACAATCGATCTGTGCGAAAACAATAATAAACAGCGTTAATAATGACAGTCAGATAAATCAATACGATAAAGAGAACATCGCGTTTTCTGATAAAATGTCCTCGCGCACTCAGAGGAATTACATGATCAACGAGACCATAAAGGCGCTAAAGTTTTACTTGAACAATATTGGTAACGAGGCGAACATCCTGAGATGCGAAGTATTGCGATGCGCGATTCTTTTTTGGATCGAGCATGATTTACCTATGCAAAGTTTGGAGAATGTCTTTCTCGAACATATATGTGTCATTTATTATCCGCTTGGATTATTACTGTTTTGGTGAGTTTGATGTTACATCGTGGAGCAGTTTTACATGGCAACTTATGTCTTTTTATATCATTTTCAATTGAGATCGTAATTTCTTCGCTTTTTTTTAATATGATAAATTTAGTGAGTGAACGCAGGTATTAATCAAAAACTCTTAAAGATCACAAAGCTCTTTATTTTTTATATGTCCTTTTCCGAAAATTAACAAAAAATAAAAAGTCTATATAATTCCACATAAAAACTTTAATCTCTCTTTCCCAAACAGCACACAATATTTATAAAATATGTACAAAATATTTATAACTATTTGAATATTTTTAAAATATTTTCCAAAATACTTTTGTGATATTAACGGATCATAAATATCATAAAAATATTTATAAAAATATTTACAAAATATTACTATAAATATTTTTTTTTGCTTACCATAAATATTATATAAAATATTTAGTCTATATTTTAATAATACATTGAATAAAGTTTTTATGATTTCTTAATATATACAAAATATGAATAAAATATTTATATAATATTTCAAAATAAATAGTAAACGAATTATAAATATTTATCATAAATATTGTATGCTATCTGGGTTCTACAAAAGAAATATTTTTGACACATGTATATATAATTCAGGAATCCCTGAAATGTAGAGATCGAATTGAAATGTGAAATGAATCAATTTATGACTGTGCTTTTTTTTTTATAGCCAAGATGAGATAGGAAGATACTTGGATACAGACAAATGTGACAAAGGGAGCAAGAATGATTGTTGTATGAAGGACTTATTCTCGCTCAAATTTTGTCTCCAAGTATTATCGATGTTGATGGAACATATAGATAAAGGTTACGCATCTATATTATATTTTTCTTTTTTTTCTGATTTTCAGAAAACAGATGTAAATTTAATGAGAATAATGCTAATGAATTTTTATGCTAACGAATAACTTATATTTTAGACGATACCATGCCCGAGTACATCAAAGTCTTTTCCTGTTTAATGGCTGATAATTATGGGGCACCATTAAACGGATATCCGGGCGCGAGTAGAAATAATAGCCCGCAACAAATGATGGAGGGAATTATCAGTACGGTGTCCTCTGAAATGGAAGACTCTAAACTATTTGCGCATATTAAGGTAAAATATTTTATCTACAAGGTATATATTTCATTAAATTTAGTTGCATCAAATTAGCATAATTTTTTACATTATATTACAGTACTTATTTTAAAGAAAATTAATATCGTATATCATGCATTACAATAAATATATCAAATATTAACACTATTCATCCTTCTCTCATCTTCTCAAATATAGAGTCATTATCCTTAGATCATATCGATGCATCTTTTTCACTCTTCACAGAAATTTAATAACTTTGTAATTGTTTTATGTGTAATTTTGAGAAAATAACTTTTATTATATTTTTATTAATTATATTATATCTTATTATTACATATTATATATAAAATATTTATATATTTATAACAGGACTCGGATGCTGTGAATCGTTTGCTCACAGTGGAAGAGGATAATATGGTGTTTACTTGTGGACATCATTTTCCAATTTCTATATATGAGACGGACATTATTTCAAAGATGGAAACCGAATTATTAACTTCTTCAATGCTAGTTCTTCCATGTACATCACAGTATTTAGGAAATATGTTATCTGGCACGTCTAAACCAGAAATTCTGTGCCCTTTGTGCATAGTCGGAGCATTGAGATTGACAATGGAGAAAAGTTACGAATGAAAATATCTCTCCGAAACATATGGGCAACATATAACAGTTCGAAAAAGAATTTCTTCTCAGCGAACTGAAAATATACGATCGAGTTTCACGCGCGGAGTATATCAATGTGTGATCCTTCCGTTACGCGTGCGCCTCTCGTTCTTCTTTTTTCTGTAAAGAATAAAATTGTTCAATTTATTAATATATTAATAAATCAAGACAGAGAGTGATATGACAAATATATTAATATAAATTAATTTATGTAAATATATATGTGATATAAAATAAAATAAATATCGAGAAACATGGTAGTGTCTCGTATTAAATTCAAAACATAATGAGTGCATTTATTTGATTAGTACATGTGTATATTCAGCAGCGCTGTTTTTAAAAAAAAAAATTTTTTTATATTTAAGTATGTTTCACTATTTTAAAAGAAATTACGATTTAGATATAACAAATTTTTAATATGTTAAAATAATAATAAGTTTTTAATTAAAAATTTTTGCATACTTAAGTATGTTTCATTATTCTAAAAGAAATTGCAATTTAGATATAGCATTTTTTTAATGTTAGAAGTAAACAATAAGTAAATTTTTTAATCAATTGGCACGCGATATTTCTATATCACTATTTTTGTACAAAATTAAAGCAACTATTTTATACATTTTTTTTTTATTTGGATAAAATAATATATTACATAACAATTTTCATCACACCTATCGCATGAACTTGGCGGCTCTTTCTACTTTTAAAAAAGAAAAAAAAAATAAGTTTTTACCTTTGGTTCAGGACAGAAGAAACAGACAAGTTTTTTCCGTTACGTATGTTCTTCTTCTTCTTTCTGTTTAATTAACAAAGAGTAAGATTGTTCAATTTATCAATAAATCAAGCCTAATATGACACAAAAATTAATATAAATTAATTTGTGTAAATATATATGTGATACAAAATAAAAGAAATATATTACTGACCTCCTATTCAATGCGGCTCTCGTTAAAGGTAGATACGCGTAAGGGTCTGGTTTACCCTTCCTCTTAATATCTCCTCCAGCCTTCACCGCGCGATACTCCGAACCAAGTTCTACTTTTCTCGTTTTTAGTGGTCGATGAATACCCGAGCCACCAGCTAAAAAAATCAAAGAGAATTAAATTAAATTAATTAAATTAATGAAGATAGAATAATTTCTCAAGAAAAAAATTGTTTCTAACAACTTATCGCAGACTTTATGGAAAATTAATTTTGACAGTTTTGTTGAGATACCTTGATATTTCGACATTGACTGACTCTTTAAGCTCATCACGTCCGACATGCTTTCATTATATTTTCTTTTTTTGCCGGCGATCTTCGCGGCCGCTACCGATGCATCATCTTCACCTCCTTCTACAAATGATATAAAATTATCATGAGGTATGCAAGATATATATCAATAGCACAATCCTAAATAACTCCTAATAACACCTTACCATAATCATCCTCTTCTGAATCATTTTGAAGGAAAGAAACTTTCTTCTTTTTATTTCTGTCCTCTGTATCACTGTCTTTCTCATTACCATCTGTGATGATGAGACGACCATCAGGTGCGATTTTGAAGCTGTGTGCCTTTATCTTTTTCACTGGAATCTTCGGATTTGTCACACCCGGTTGTGTAGCTGAAATATACATTCGCAATTATTGCAGGCAATCTTAAATATTAATTATAATTAAAGATCTAATTCATTTTCTATTTTTTTCTACTTCTGCGTATTTAGATAAAAATACAATTTTGAACCTCAGTTTAATTATTATAGCTGAGAAAAAAGAACAATACACATAAGATCAATTAAAAAACTCGGTTTAATTAACTAAGAGAAAAATTAGAATCTGTTAATTATACCAAATCAATTGTAAGAAATTGTTTAAAAATTGTTTAAAAAATCACAATGTTTAAAAAAATCATAAACCAACTTGTGATATTCCTGGCAGCTGCGGGATCTATAAGATCCACTATGTTCCCTTCATTCTCTTGAATCCAGGCGTCTTTCCTTGACGTTCTCTTCTTGCTTTTCTTCGGTCCCTCGTTTTCTGTAGCCTCGAACTCCTCATCACTATCAGCCAATATCTCCTCTATACTCTTAGGTCTCCTCTTGGCATTAAATTCCATGTCGTCGTTCTCGTTCAGCTTCTTCGCCCTTTCAAACTCCCGCTTCTTCCTCTTCGCGTCTTCAATCTTGTTGATGTTCTTCAGTCTTTTATGCAGAATTACATCTGAGCCCGGTACCATACTCGATATCGGTCCTATGCCATACTTCCTTATAAGCTTCGTGAATATATCGCGTACCTTTTGGCGAAAGTGACGTTTACAATCCTCGTTCATTCGTGATAGGGCGTCGATCATTTGCGGTAACGTTGGAGCCACGATGACGGATGGCATCACGTTGATGTATACCTTTACATATGACAACGCCGACTCTACTACCTCCCTTGTGGGACTCATCAGAATCGTACAGACGTGCCCCAAGATCTCTCCGATAATCTCCATGCCCAGAGAACCGTTGTAATGATAAGTGAGGGTCGCCAGAGCCAATAGGCTAGCGCTAATGTATTTTTGTTCGCCGCCTAAACCCACCATCAACATATCTGTATAATCCTTAAGATGCTCGGGATTGTCCAGGAATTTCTCGGCGATCACGTTGAGCAACTGATAAGCCGTATTGCGACATCTTTCGTTTATATCCTTGACGCCGAGCACGGCTTCCGGCACGACGGCCTCTAAGAATTTGGTCTTCTCGAGCTGCGGATGCACGTTGACGAGATGCATCAGGCATCGTAGACGAGCACCTTGGCTCGTCTTAATCACGCTGGTCGCCGATGTTATCAGCGTTTTCTGAATCTCGCGTCTGTGCTCTCGCAAAAATTGCTTGCACACCTCCCGATCACTCCCGCATATCTCCTCCAGAAATCTATAGGCTTTCTTCTGCTCCTTCTGCTTGGTGCTGTTCTTGAGAAACGGCACGCACATGTCGTAATACTTTTTTAGCTTCTCAATGTCCGTGTAGCCGATCAACACTCTTATCAGATCGTAAACGCTATCCTTGAAGAAGTCATCCGCGCCAGGCTCGTCGAGCTTGCTCAGGGCGCGTTCAAACATCTCATTCGCCAGTTCACTGCTTGTGATTGTCATGTAAGTCTTGATCGTGTCGAATGCAGCGAGACGTTGCCCTTCCTCGTCCGTACCGTTCGGTTTCGTCGTATACAGGTTGAAGAGAATCGGCAGATAATTTTTGGCGAAGCGAGCCAACTCGGCGACGTCGTCGATGCGCTCGTCCCGCGTCGCTTTTCCGATTAATTTTCTCAGCGCCGCCATTACGGGTAACTTTAGGTCCTTCCGGTCGCTGAGTGTCATACCTAACAATTTGGCGATACTCTTAAAATTGTCCTTAACATCACTGGCGTCGTTGCATATGCTCGGCAAGATTGACCAGATTTGAGGTATCAGAAATTCGTACGTCTTCCCTTCCATGCCTGCCTTACTCTTCTCCTCGCATGTCAGAGCGATCGGGAGCAGAACATCCTTGAAGAAGGAGATGGTGCCACCTGTTACACAATCTTTCAACAGCGGGATCAGCCAGCCCCGCTTCAGATTAATCTCGCCGTCGTCGATCTGTAAAGAGAGGATACTCAACACGACCTGGGGTCCCATGGCTCTGATCGCAGCTCCAACGGCGTATTCAACGTCGCTGCTGTACGCAAAGTTGTAGGAATCTCGCAGCTCTCCCAGGGACCTGACAATATCTGTAAGTCCCTGAAGCTTCGACTTGCCAGTTATCTGGAAGAGCAAAGCTACGAGATGAAATACGTGATGCCAAGCTTCGAGATATTGATAACTCAACGCCTTGTGCATCAATGAGATAATTTGATTCAAGATAGAATTATATCTATCAATTCGCTCCTCGCTCTCACAGAGAGGCGCCACGCATTCTTGCAGAATGATTTTGACGGTATTCGAGGAGCCGGCTATGATTTCCGTCTTGTTGGATAACCAGAGTTCAGTACATTTCTTTAATATTCTTGGAATAACATTCAATATCATCGATCCCACGTTAAGAGTCGAGGAAGCATTCAATGTGGTGTGTACGAGATTGCAGTGAGCCTCCTGCATAACCGCCAACCACGCCAGGGTTGGCTGCGTATCAGTCATGGATGGTTGATAATCGTAAAGGGCTTTAATGATATCCGCGTTTCTTTGCAGTGGTAGCGTCGCCTCGGATGGCCTAGAGACAAACAATCCATGCAACGTTTGCAGACAGCACGACGTTATCAGTACATTCTTCAACGTCATGATACTCAACAGACGTTCGCAGATTGTCTTCACGTGTGACTTGGGCAATTGATGCATTATATCCTTCAACAATGTAAGAATATGCAGAATAGTGGTGACTCCCAGCGACGATCCTGACTCACAGGCGGCGTTCAATTGCCCGATGCAGTGCGTCGCGACCTGTCCCGCGGCCGGATGATGCTGAGGCGGTTTCTCGCTCTTCATTATATCGCTGCCCTTAAGGATGACGCATATACCATGTTGAGCAGACTTACGTACCTTGGGTTTAGTGTGAGTGGTGAACGACAATACAGCGTCCAGCACTCGTGTCGTGGAGGGATCAGCCCAGACGACAGGCTCCAGCACTCTCAACAGCAATGAGAGACAGCCTATGCAGTGTCGCAGAATGAGAAAGTTCTCGCTCATGGCATATTTGGATAGAATCTCGAGAAAGATCTGGCTTACCATGCCAAACTTCAAATTAAGCACATCCTTTGGCACGGTTTTCAAGCACATTCCAAGTAGAGATAATGTCGCAGCTATGGAATTATCATCCTCGAGCTTTTCCAAGGTTGTCATCATCGCTCCAAAGTATTCCGTAGAGTTTTCAACACCACCTTTTTGCTTGATGGCTTCCGTGACAGCCGCCAACATGGCCAGCATCTCCTTGTGTACGAGAGAGGTGGATTGGAAATGGCTGAGAAACCTGCCGAAGGAGACGTTGCTGCAATTGGTGTAATCGCTGGCGCACGTCTCGGAGAAGCTGGTCGTCGTCTCATTTATCGTGCTCTCAGGCGCTTGATCTTCGTCATCGATGTCGAGTTTCGCCATTTGCGGCTCCAGCCGGAGACTACCCTGGATAGCGTCGTGCTTCTGTAGATCCTCCCTCGTGATGCCCGGCGGTCCGGCGAAATCCTTGAAGAACATACCGATGGCCTGTTCGCGGTACTTCGTGGTCGTCGGATTGGAACTCGAACTCTGACCCTTGACCCATCGCTTCGCCTTTTTCCTGCTTCCTAATCGAACCATCCTGATCTTTTTCTACTTCACTTCTTTTTCAACAGAAAAATATTTAATAGCTACACACGTGAACACGTGAACAGATAGATTAGGTAACCTTACCTTCGATCTCTTCTTCTTCTTCTTCTTCTCTTTCTATTGTTTTCTATGAACTTCCGTTTCGTTCAAGTGTACAACTGTAGTGCACAAAATTTTCCTTAGATGAAATAGAGGTTTGAGTATTGCTAACAATGTTGGAAAATGTTGGAGAATTTTTTCGTTGCGCGCAAACGCAGCAGTGTTATTCTCGGGGACGCTTTCTCGCGCATGCGCAGTCCAATAGTAGAGAAATCCAGTGACGTCGTATAGTGCATATTCGTGTACAGACATCGTTTACATAATATGTTTAATATCAGAAGTTCTTAAGCTAATTACTATTATTTTTTAATTAATTTTTAAATTAATTTCTTAATTATTTATTTATAATTTATTAATTTGTAAAACAATGTAGATTGTTTTTAACATTGTCTAAGTAAAGAGCCTAACAGCATTTTTTCTTATAAATTTGACACGTATCTTAAAACAACGTTTAATACGCATGCGCGAGAAAGCATCCTCGAGAACAACACTGATACGCAGGATGTAAAGAAAACTAAAAGTCGCCCGCAAAATTTTAAATTAATAAAATTTGTTTAAAATAAATCTATTAAATCATATACTTCTTGTATTTATTTTGAACGATGCTACAAATTTATTTATGTCAAAATATTCATATTATTGTAAAAAAATTATACTTTTGCAATTATTACTTTTTCTCTAATACAGATAATTTTTAATAAATGACAATTATGTATTTATATAGTTAAATTTAAACTGTTTAATTTGATATACATATTTTTGCTTTTTTCTTCTTTAATTTAAAAAATAAAAAAAAATGATTGACACTTATAGTAAGATATTCTATTCTACATATATATCTCTATGGCTAGGTTCGGAGAGCACGCTTTTAGCGCAATGAGCATGCTCTATCCTTGGCTCAATTTCAATAAATAACAGATACTGAATCCAGCCTACGTATTCTATATACATATATGTAATCTATTTTTTTCAAATCTTAAAAATTTCCTCAAAATTAGGAAAAAGGTAACATTTTTTTATTCTGTATACTAATATACTTTATACTAATATATTGTATTGGATAAAAAAATTTAAAACATTTAAAGCAATATATTATTTTATTTTATATTATTTGTAAGAACAGAAAAATAAAAATAATATAAACAACTTTTAAACTCAATATATTAAATATATATATTAAATAAAATATGCTAAATAATGTTATTGAGCTGAAAGTATTCTAATAATGGCACGAGCTCTGACATTGAAGTGCAATCTAAAAAAAAAAAAATTTTTTTCTCTATCAATGCTGAAATTTATGTCTTCTTTGAGATTATTCATGTATCACGTTATATATGTGTGTGTGTATGTATATATATATTAGAAAATATGCATAAACATTGCATTGGACATTTCTTTAAAAATCTATAATAAAAATCTCTTAATATTTTTGAGTTTCATGCAAAAGTAATCAGAACGTACGCGCATATGTTTATATAATATAATATATTTATTTTTTATGAGATATTTATATCACCTTTTTTTTATATTGTTTTCAGTCGATCTTTTTCGTCGGCATTTGCAGCATAATGTTTGATGAATCTAGCAGATGGATCCGTAACATTTTTTACCCAACGTGGCATCCAAAAATAAGGTATAAAACTTTCTGCTTGTCCTTTATAATGCGACTCGAAGATATTTCTACAAACAAAAGATAAAGCATTATCAAACAGTAGGAAAATTTGCTTATTAAAATGTCTGATATATACGTTACCTGTAATAGAGTGCTTCTTTTGTTCTTGGTGTGCAATGAGGATATTTAGTGTAAGCTGCATTCAAATCTTCGTCATGAACACGATTTTCTATTATTTCTTGTATCACTTGAAAAAGTGATTTCTTGATAGATGCAACTCCGTCACTGAAAGCTTCTTTATGCCTCCATAATATATGTGAAGGTAATAAACTAGTTCCATCAAAAGCAGATCTTAATAAATGCTTCTCGATTCCATCTAGTAATGTATACATAGTATTAGTTTTTTTTTAAATATATCTCCTTTTTGAGTAATATTATTTGCAACATCGTTCATAATGTTCAATCGCCGTTGCTCTACCTTGAGGTTGTCGTGTATTCGGATCCAAAGACAAATAATATGACGTGAATTGAAGATCCAAAAATGGTACTCTCAGCTCCAAACTGAATGCACTTGTCGTGCGATCAGCTCTTAAACCATCATATAAATATATGTCCTTCAATAATCTTAGAGATTCATTATGAGCATCTGCTGCACTAGGAGCATCTCTGAAATAAATATAACCCTGTGCCAGTTCATCAGCACCCTCTCCACTGAAGATCACAGTTGTCTCTGTATTTTGTTTTATGTACCTCGAAATAAGATACATTCTGCAAAATAAAAAATTTTAATTCCATTATAATACATAAAATATTCCATTCTAATCTAATAAAATAAAATCTATTCCTTTTTAAACAAAAAAATATATGAATCTTATATTAAATTTTTTTTATTTATAACACTGAATAATTTAAAAACTAAATCACACATTTAAATTATGTTTATTAATATAATTTCTCTTACCCTATCGAAGCTCGAATGGTCGTAATATCATATGTTTCTAGCGAATAAATAACTTTATCTAATACATCAATTACATCTTTTTCTGTAAAGATAATTTCATGATGTTCACTTCCAATGTAATCTGCAACCTATATTGCATAATAAAAAATTTAAGCTTTTAAAAAATTACTAATGAAGAAAGATACGACAAAAGTCAAAACTTCTACCAACCTGTCTTGCAGCAATAATATCTGGACTGTCACCCATACCTATTGCAAAACTTTGAATTTTGTATGGTAAATTATGTTCTTTTGCCTGTTTCACTAATAGAGCTGCAACCAAGCTAGAATCTAATCCACCTGACAGTAGACATCCTATCCGTCTGTCGGCCATTAATCGTTTTTCCACTGCTGCTGAAAGTAGCTTTCGAACATTGCCATGGATATCTTTTGGACTCAAAGCTACAAAAGATAAATTAAATATATTATTAAATGTATACTTTCTATTAATGTGTATTAATAGAATTTTATGTACTCACTAGGCCAAGAAACATACATATGGAAAGAAGGTTTGTCACCAGGTTTATAATAATTGATACTAGACAAAATCTTTGTTCGACCATCAGGTAAAATTTCATATTCCTCATAATAGCCTGGAAGAAATGGTTCTAGTGTCCATTTGCCATTTACACGTTTTGTAATTTCCATCAAACCCTAAAATAATTTTATCACATTTGTAAATTATTTTATAGAGATGTATTTATATATAAAATTAGCAAAAATTTTGAGAAAAAATTAACTTTTTAAATAATTAATGCAAAGTACCTTACTCTCCGAAGAAATGGCTAATTGTCCATCATCTGATCGTAATCTAAATAATGGTCTTACACCATATGGATCTCTAGCTATTAGAATTCTCCTTTTGATGACATCCATTAAACAAAATGCAAATACACCATCCAGAGATCGAGCAACATTGTCGGCACCAGTGCTTGCATATAAATGTGTAATCACTTCTACATCGCATTTAGTTTCATATTCAAAATGATATTGTTTCTGTAGCTGCAATATATTGCATTTATATATTATTTGATAGAAATAATTATTGCCTCACTATTTTCAATAAAATATTCTGTACATTTTAATATAAAATATAAAAATAATTTTTTAAAGTGTCATGATTTTTATTATAAAAAAAAGTAAGATATTAAAAATTAAAATATATTTGTATCTTAATATAAAATATAAAAATAATTTTTAAAGTGTCATGATTCATATTATAAAAAAAATAAGTTAGAAAGTGGCGCTTTTTCAAGAAAGCTGTTACATTGATGAAATATACAAATATATATATATATATATAAACATATAAAAATAAGCAAATATGTTACTTACATAACATAATTGTTGCTTAAATATATTTTTATATATATGTTTGTATTATATTCCATTAATGATAAATATCTTAGTGCTAAAATGTATCAATCTCAGCTTCAACAAATTATAATTTTTTTTATAACATTAAGTGACAAATTTCATTGACATTTTTATTTTGCTTGCTATAATTATTATGTATTTACCTATAATTATTATGTATTTACTGAGTATTTACTTTGTTCAAATCAGCAATATTTCTTTCAATAATATATAATAAAAATGCAAAAAAATCAAAATATATTACTCTATCACAGTTATAAATCTCTCCGTTGCACAAGAGAAAAAGATTTGGATATTTGTGTATCCTCATTGGTTGCATTCCATACAGGCTATCAATAATGGCTAATCTGTGAAATCCCAAATATCCATTCTGTAAAAAAAAAGAAAAAGAAGATATTTATGAAAAAAAAAAATGTTGCAGCATTAAGAATTCTCTAACTTTAACGAAAGCGATACCTTGACTCTGTTATCAAATTCGATTTTGAAAGCTTCCGGACCACGATGTGATATCTTGTCGAAATTTTCGCAGATGCAGACCAAGGGCTGGGTCTCCAAACCAAACAATGCCCAAATTCCACACATTTTTTTTTTTTTCCTCGATTTTTCAATATTACCAATCGTTATTGCCACGTGTTATTTTGGCCAGATCCCTGCTGTTATAAAAAAAAAAGTAGAAATTTTGTAGAGGAATCATATTATAAAAGAGGCTCAATAATATATAATAATATTACACGATAATTGTAATATCATTTAACTAATGAATTATGTTATAAAAAATATTAAATATCAAAAAGATGAACCTTTATTAGATGCACTTGCTCTCACGCGCCACGTACATCCACGTTGAACTCACGCTATCGCACTGTCGGTTGCCGACACATCGGTACTATATATATATATATATATATGAATAATCCTTTTTCTAATGATGTAACAATCGCAAGCAATGGCAGCACAGTAATTCTGATCAAGGACCGGCTGTACGCGCATGTGCGGGAATATGGCATCAGTAAAGTATCTTATATAAGTAAAAAGGGGCACTTATCCGATTACATACATTTAAAGTATATAAAAATTTTTTAAAAATGTATTAAAAAATAAAATTTTTACATATAGTATATACAAAAAAAAATATATATAATTAATTAAACAACAATTAAATATCATCAAAAATCTCACTTTATTTTTATCATTTAAATTCTTGCTGCCATAACGTACTGTCACAATGTTTGCACGTGTGCATGTACGTCACTGCAGTCATCGCTGCGCTTGCGCAAAAGCGCGCATGCGCGTACGACCGGTCCCTAATCAGAACACGATCGCTAAGCGGTAGAAGCGTAGCGAAATGTAAATTGTACATATATACATTACTTTCAAAGAATTGCCGGTTGATTATTCGCAGGCACTTATCAATTGTTTAGGATACCGATATCCGTTGATAAATATTGATAATACAAAAAAAGCCGCGATGGATTTAATCAAACTATTTGAGTGATCACCACATCCAGCGGTGTTCTTGATAATATTTTTTTGCGTTCTAAATAATTTTATAATATTTAAACTTTTTTATAATAATGTATGGATGATACAATGATATGTAAAAGTTTGTTTGATAAGAGCGCGTTTGGCAGAAGTCGAATTAAAAATTCATTGTAAAGCTTAATTGGAATAAAGTACACACACAAATTTATATATATTTATTTAGCGAATTAAATTTATTTTGAAAAAACAAATTTAATTTACTAAATATATATATATATATATATATATATATATATATATATATATATGTACATAATTTACATGATTGTATTTTTAAAATACAATATACAATACAATATACAACATATATACATTTCATATATATGATAAATCCTGAATTATCAGTTTAATATTTGAATTTCTTGTATTAGAATTATATTCGAATCACTTTGGATCAAAAATCAAACTAATAGAAATAATTATTACAATTTTAATATATA
>JBCEZV010000005.1:1540357-1564356 GCA_039654365.1 Cataglyphis livida
ATATATAATTATTTTTATTATTATTAATCACTCTGAAAAAATATATCTTTTTATGCGTCACTTATAGCTAGTTTTAAAGTGATAAAAAAATCACGTGACTGGATTGTCGCTAGCGATTTAGCTATTGAGCATGAAAAATATTTCAACATTTAAAAAAAAAATTTTGTTAATATACACATAACAGTTGCTATAAAATAAATAAAAGTAATGTGTCACAAGCGAAGAAATATTATAATTGGATGATTGAATGTGTAAAAATTAGAAATGAAAACAAATATTATAAAAATTGAAAATTAATTATTGAAAAAAAATTATGTTTTTTAATAGTTGCAGCTGTTATATAAAGTTTGATCGATACATAAATAAATTAAAACTAGTAATTTGACGAAAATAGTTAAATTTTTCAGATTGTCACAGAGTCGCCACAAAAAAATCCCTAGAAGTATAATTTTTCTAGGGACTTTAGAGAAATCTGACGAGCGCGCCATCTGACGGCGACGAACAAAAACTGCGATAGACAACGCGGCGTATCAAAGGCCGCGGTGATATATAGCGATATATATCGCACCTTTCAGGAGAGATCCCTGCATGATACGTGTCCGTCCGTTCCGTGTTCAGTGTGGTGTTTCTGCAAGCCTAGTGTAACGCGCTCGGTAGGCAATATTACGAAATCTATGGGGATTGTCCGTTGTCGTCGTCGTGTCACGCTGGTGGGATCTCTCGTTCGTGCGTTCGTGTAAAAGGGCGCCCGGCCGGTCGGCGCGCGCCTTTTCCACCTTCAGAAATAAATAAACATGCATCGGGGACGATTATTACTCCACATTCTGGCGTTTAGCCTGCTCTCCTCGCTGGCCTGCGCCGACGAGCATAATCACATCGTGAGTACTCGTTGCGTGTCAGATTGTCCTTCGAACGTGTCCAGATTGTCAGCATTTAAATCTACGGTGTTGGCATTTAAAGTGACGACGTTGCCAAATGTTTCTTTCTTGTACCTTTTTCTCTCTATTTATTCTAGTTCCGTTATCATATGAAATGAATTTGCACCATATAATAATATATACAATATTTTTACTCTATTAGTGTTTAATTATTATTAGTCAAAATTTTGTTTTGACATAATCTTACAAGTAGGCATGCTTGTTTCTTATTTTTCTTCTTTTACGAAATAAAAGGATAAATTTCTATGATACGGATTGGAAGATTGATCATGATCAATGATCTGTGCCTTGTTTGTTTTTAGTACGAGGATGGCGACGAGGTTGTCTTATGGATGAGCACCGTGGGACCGTATCATAATCGTCAGGAGACATACTCGTATTACTCTCTACCCTTTTGTACAGGCACCAAGAATGTCATTAATCACTATCATGAGACCCTATCGGAGGCACTACAGGGCATCGAATTGAAGTTTAGTGGTTTAGATATCGAATTCAAAGGTGGGGATACATTTGTAATAAGTATATAAGTACATAAATACTATTTAGATAATAGTAGTCGATTAGAATACTGCCTAAGATACAGAATTCTAAACCTTCTTCTGTTTCAGAGGATATCTCAAAAACAGAATACTGCCAGATAAGTCTGAATGAAGAAAGCCAGAAAGCATTTGTATACGCGATAAAAAATCAATATTGGTATCAAATGTATATTGACGATTTGCCAATATGGGGTAATTGAAAGATTTCTTGTTTTTTACGCATATATGTTGAGATTTTAGAATCAGACATTTTTTATGAAATTTTTTTATTATAGGTGTTGTAGGCGAATTGGAAAACAACGACGGGGTTGCGGTATCAGATTCCTATTATATTTGGACGCATAAAAAGTTTGATATTGGGTACAATGGTAAGCAGATAGTGGATGTTAATCTGACCAGCGAAAACAAGGTAAAGCTGGTACAGGGTGCGCGTATACCTTTCAGTTACGAAGTCAATTGGAAGAAGAGTAATGTCAAATTTGAGGATAGATTTGACAAGTATCTGGATCCTAACTTCTTTCAGCATAGAGTAAGTTACTTATTATACCCAGCATTCTTGTTACTTTAAGTAATAGATACAATATATAGTATACTCCATATAAAAATTATGAATGATTTTTTTAGATACATTGGTTTAGTATCTTCAATAGTTTCATGATGGTGATCTTTCTTGTTGGGCTTGTATCAATGATTCTGATGCGCACCTTGAGAAAGGATTACGCCCGATATAGTAGAGACGAAGAAATGGACGATATGGAAAGGGACTTGGGCGACGAATATGGCTGGAAACAGGTTCACGGAGACGTTTTTAGGCCTGCAAGTCATGCTATGCTTTTCTCAGCTCTTATAGGTGCAGGCTATCAGGTGTGTATTCGCTAGGTATTCACTTTGATTGATTCTTTAAAGTAGAAGAATAAAATTATAAGTTGCTCTTTCTCCAATTTTTTACACAGGTCACAGTGGTTGTATTGAGCGTAATTATTTTCGCTATCCTGGGCGAATTATATACGGAACGCGGATCGATGCTGTCGACGGCGATATTCGTATACGCCGCCACGTCACCCATTAATGGTTACGCTGGCAGTGGACTGTACGCGCGAATGGGCGGACGCGTATGGATTAAACAGATGATCCTCAGCGCTTTCATGTTGCCGCTCATGGTTTGTGGCACTGCTTTCTTCATTAACTTCATCGCCATGTATTATCACGCCAGCAGAGCGATACCTTTCGGATCCATGGTTTGTAACTACTCATTATTAAGTTCGATAAATTTACGTAGAAGTCATTACACTGATATATACAATCACCGTTCATCGTATGTGTGCAGGTCGCAGTTACGTGTATCTGCATATTTGTTATATTGCCACTGACAATGGTAGGTACGATTCTAGGCCGGAATCTCGCCGGGACGCCAGACGCTCCGTGTCGCGTGAATGCGGTGCCTCGACCGATACCAGAGAAGAAGTGGTTTATGGAACCGCTAGTGATCATAATGCTCGGCGGAATCTTACCCTTTGGTTCGATCTTTATTGAAATGTATGCTCTTTATATATTGTTACCTTAAATTGAGAGAGTTTCATTTGGGCACAGTGCAATTGGACACATCACTTGTATCAACGGTGTCTATACCGATAATCAACATGATCAATTGATCAATCAAAGGCTCTCATTTTATGAGCTGTCAATCACTGTCCAATACATATTGTGTCCAATTGATATACACCTCTTAAATTATTTATCCAATCATTCTCTTGCGCACACACTAACTTTGAGTTACAATCCTTTTAGGTACTTCATTTTTACCTCATTCTGGGCGTACAAGATCTACTACGTTTATGGCTTTATGTTATTAGTATTCGTTATTCTCATGATAGTGACTGTGTGTGTCACTATTGTATGTACATATTTCTTACTAAATGCCGAAGACTATCGATGGTAAGTCTATCTTATTTTTGTATTCTCTTTTTTTCTTCCGAATATATGGCTTGTGTACAATGTAGATTTCTTCCACAGGCAGTGGACGAGTTTTCTTGCAGCGGCTTCGACGGCTGGCTACGTCTACATTTATTCCTTTTACTACTTTTTCTTCAAAACCAAGTGAGTAGAGATACAATACCAATTTCTCACGTCGATCGATGAAAGTCTTTGCAATTGTTTGACGATTTTATTTTTGCAGAATGTACGGTCTCTTCCAAACAGCGTTTTATTTCGGTTACATGGCATTGTTCAGCTTAGCCCTGGGTATTATGTGCGGAACAGTCGGATACATTGGCACCAACGCGTTCGTGCGGAAGATATATTCCACAGTCAAGATAGACTAAAAAGTACATCACTGAATATAGTATATACTATCATTGGCATCGTGATTTGAACGATGTAATTTCAGTGCAGCGTGTGATGTTCTCGATGAAATGAAGTACACATACTTCATCTATCCTGAAGAAGCCCATCATGTCATTTGAGAATACGATTTTTTTTTAAATCTACATTTATCATTGGCTCGATTAACGCAAGCGCGACTAGAAACGGCATCACCGAATGATGTGTATCTTTCTTGTTATTATTCTTTCAAGAACTCGCGTCACGTATTTACTATCTAGATATTCAAACGATGTCACTCGCGTTTCATTTATTAATTTCTTTTCTTTGAATCGCTAAATTTGACACAAGTAAAGATGCGCTGTAAACGGATTCTGCTGTACTAGTACGCGCGCATATGTCGCAAAAGCAGTCATATGTCAATAATAAAATAATAATTGTAAGTATTAGCCGAATCCCATATGTGAGTCTGAGTAATCATATGAATGAAAATTCCGCAATCGTGCAAATTTAACGTTACTGTTCCATATTTTTTTATTGAATTGGTATGTCGACAAAATTATTATGATCAATATTTAATTTAATAATTATATATGTATATGTGTACACATATCACCCACACAACATACATACAGACACACATACACATATACATATAATTGCACGATTGCATTCCTACCTATATGAACATAATTTTTGGCATGTATCTATATGCTGTAATATTTGTTACTGTCTTACTTGTGGACAGCATAGAAAATTAATCGAACTATCACGCGAGGATTGAGAAGTCTCATCTTGTTTTTTGACAAAAGAGAGCTTTTAATTCGGGCAAAATAAAGTATAATAATTTATAAAGCGAGATAATGTTTTCTAGCTCTTGAAAAAAAAATGCAAAATAGTATCTTATAATATTGAAAGAGTTCTAATAAACAAAGTTTGGATTAGACGTGGACAAACAAACACGTATATTATAATTTATTAACACGGTAGTTTTATAAGGCTTTTGCATTGAAATTGTATGAGGGAGACATAACTGTGACTAGACTATTTTTCTGTGACTGTCAAATCAATTTGCCAATTTCATTATCAGTGGGAATTAACTCTCTCTTATCGTTAGGTTCTAGAGTGGTAGTTGAAATGAGGAGAAGAAATTGTGAGTGCATAGTACTGATATTGTAGTAAGATTTCCTTATGTGCAGTATCATGACTCTCTGTATTATCTTCTCTCTTCGTTCGAATATTTCCATTGTTATTTTGAACGAATCCTCGCTCCTGATTCTCTTCCGCACTGTATTATCGCGTTGATCGCCATTAAAAAGTGAGAAGTTAAAATTCCATAACACAATTAGAGATAGGTACTTGTGGATATTATTTGCGACAAATATAACGACGAGTATTGTATTATATTTCAGTAATTTTACCGAAGGACTAATGTCGGTGAGAGTCTTCGAAAATAAACGATTTGTTGTTAGATGTAGCGATTCTAAAAAAAAAAAATATAAAATTTCTACGTATACAAAATACAATATCGCCGTTTATTGTTTCTTTTACTTTGCTAATTGTTACAGTTGTCTACTCTCTAGATTAGTTTAGAAAATTACAACAAATATCTTCAAATATTGGATAAAATTTTGGAATTTTTTTACAAAATTTGAATACGCACTCTAATTTGTCGCTGTAAAATTTTATTTTATTCTCTATGTTGCAAAAAGATATAAGAATTGAATGTGTATTTCCGATTTTTTTTCAAATTCAAACCAGATCAAGAAAGGATCATCCTTCGATCTTGAATTAACTTTTTGATAAGCGACATGATATGCTCTTGATCCGTATATACTGGGTGTTTCAGAAATACTTCAACAAAATTTTGGGGATGAATTTTCCAGACAAAAACTAGAAAAAAATAAACATACATATGTCCGAAATAGGCCTAATTTGTGAGTTATAAAAGATTTCAACAAAACAGAATATATCTACAATGACACATGACTAATATATCTTCAGTTCAATTCTTTATCTACTCAAAACTCATAATTCATAATAAATGCTCAAAATGTCTACTACTCATTTCTGGATATGTTTATATGACATTTTTTTTTTTATTTTTGTGTGAAGAACTCTAAAATTTATTGAAGTGCTTTTGAAACACCCTACACAATATCAGAATTATCAAACTCATTAATTATTTCAATTAATCTCTCAAAGAAGAAAGTGGCGAATTTTTAATAACTATGTGATATTCAAAAAGTCAAGATTCCCGCCGCCATGGCGGATGCGGATCTTTTTTTACCCTACATCCGAGCGTTTGATATTTTTTTTCCCTTTTAATTTTTCTGTAATCAAAAATAAATAAATATCGGTGGCGACTGGATTGAAGGATGAAGGATTGAAGGACGATTATCGAGGAATGCGAGTATGCGTGAAACACGCTCAATTGATTCGCGTGGTGACAGTGTGGCACGAGGGGCCGTCGAGCTGTCGCGCAGCTTACTTCACGTGTCACATCACGCCAGCTGGTGCCAACGCGCGCACGTCGCGCGAACGCCGGACGGACACGCATACGGTGCGTACCATCCGCGGTGGTGGCCTGGTGGCTCGTCACTCGAGCTGAGCGCTTCATCATTACGTGAGACACGCAATTCTATTATCGAGGGGCTGCGACGATGGCACCGAAACAGAGGATGCGCATCGCCAACGAGAAGGCGACGAAGAACATCACGTTACGGGGAAACGTCCCCAAGTCGTCGGTAAGTCGATCGTTTTTTGAATCTCCAATGCAGGATGTAGGATGTAGAAGTCTCCTCTCGACGAGAATTAAAAGAAAAAAAAAAAGGAAAGAACGTCACATGTAGAGATTTGTCAAACTTGGAACACATGATTCCCTTTGAAGAGGAAGAAATGACACATATGGACAGGGGATGAAGTAGATAAAATGAGAGGATAGTTTACATATGATTGCAGTTGGAGTCTGACTTTTGAATGTCCATTCACGAATATATATAATTGTCAATTTAGAGATACATATTTAGATACATTGTTATAGATAATCGTTCATTTGCAAGGGATTGTGATACGTCAGTCAAAGTTTAAGCTTTATTTCTTCAACGCTTCCACTAATATTTTTTATTTTTAGTTATCTAGAATTTAACGACATAACTGCATTTATATATATATATATATATATATATATATATATAATATATAATATACATATATTATATGCATGTTTCAGAAAAACTTCAACAAACTTTGGGGCTGAGTTCTCCACTCAAAAACAAGAAAAAAATGTCATATAAACATATGTCCGGAAATGTCTAATTTATAAGTTATAATCAAAAGATTTCAACGACAAACACTGACAGAATGTATCTACAATGACACATGACCAATGTAATATATCTGCAATTCAATTATTTATCTACTCACAATTCATAACAAATGCTTAAAATGTCTTCTGCCTGCTAATGCATGCATATAAACATTGCATTGGATCATGAACTGCGAAACTAATCCCATGGCATTTGCAGATAGTTTCGCATCTATGATGCGTTCGGTGAAGCGTCTCTTTGTTTGCAATTTTAGTTGCATAAACTAGGGCTTTTAGGTGTCTCTACAAATAAAAATCTAATGGATTTAGGTCAGGCCATGATACTGAATCTCAGGCTCTAGTAATGAATAATCTTTTAATTGTAATCCATAAACTAGATATTTCTGGATATATGTATATTTATATATTTCTTTTTTTATTTTTGTTTGAAGAACTCACCCTGAAAGTTTATTAAAGTATTTTTGAAATATATTATTTAATATATATTTTTAATAATTGAATTAATTTTGATAATCTCTCTGCATCTCTCTTGAGATGTTTATTAGATGATTAATGAAAGATATTGTTATTTCTTCTCATATATGTTTCTGTTAAGTAACATTTCAAAATATATTGCCATCTATTTATATCCATATCTGTATTTGATCTATGTCTATAGCTGTATTAAATAACAATTTTTGTCATATTAGAAATCGCAAGAGGAAAGCTCTCCAGTTGGTCCTTGGCTCCTAGCTTTATTCCTCTTTGTCGTTTGTGGATCTGGTAAGTACATATATGTGATCTGAATACATAAAGTTTGCAATAAACTAATTTTATATAAACTTGTCTGTCTTGTAAGCTTGGCATTTAAAAAATTTTTTTCTTTATTTTTTATTTATATTTGATGATTTATATACTTGAATTTTTGGATTCTCAAAACATACTTTAATTAAAATAATGATGTACATGTTCTTTGTTACAGCTGTATTTCAAATCATTCAAAGTATCAGAATGGCTTAAGGATGAGGAAGAAGAAAGGTGCTACTTTTAATCTTAATGCAACATACCATTTACAACTTGTTGCTATGCAAAAGAAAGATTGGCGGATTTTTCTAATAAATTATAAAAAGGAAGAGAGATGTTGCAGGAAACGAGATGTATGCTCGTAATGGCAAAATTTGAACAGTAACTGGAAAATTATTTTTCATTCATGAAAGCTCAAAGATTTATTTATAACATTTAGCATTTATAAGCGTTTAACTTAATTGCGCTACACATAGATGAAAGAAGAGCATTCAAAATAATACTGTTTCCAAAGGAAATCTTATTAATCAAAAATCATGAAAGAAAATAAATATTTATATTTGATTCTTTATTATGTTCTAAACATTAATGTTTCTGTTAATAATGTACATGTTAACGTGTTTTTTATACTCTGCTTCCTCTCAAATGTACATTCTTTCGTCTATGTGTATGTAGTAAATAATTGTATATACAGGATTTATTGTGCGGATTTTGCTCCTCAAGCAGGCCTGTCTAATTGATAGCATATAGGCTCGACAGTTTGACAGACTTGTTCCAAAGCATTCCACTGTAAACAGTTGGTAGGCTTTCTGTTGTTATAATGGCCTTTGTACGATGCTTACGCATTATCGATGTGCGTTAGGGGTCATTATATACTTATACAAATATATATTATAATATACACACATATATCAAGAATGATTTGTCTATACAGATATTTGAATATTTGCTACACTGACAGTGCATTATATCTCTTTTAATAAAATGTATTATCAATAAAGATATATATTGTTTTACATGAGATATTTTAAATAATTATCTCTAAATCACATCCTTTTTTTCTGCACGTAGTTTACCCAATTGCAATCTGTTTTTTTAGTCTGGAAAAAAAAAATTACGTTTCTCTTTCATTCATTGTCGTTACTTATCGAATGGACAATTCCTTGGATGTTCAAAAAAACAGTTGTGTACATACATACATACACATTGCATTATATTTTATTATTCTTTTTCATTTATGTTATTTTTCCTTAAATATCTTAAAAATATGATGAAGATTTCGAAAATTTTTCACAAAATTAATTATAATTTAATATAATATAAACAAAAAGATAAAATGTAATCTTTTTTTTTATTTTAAAGTCGATATGAAATTATCGCATACATTGACTAGAGTCTGGCCACGGTGCATGTTCCTTTTTATTGGTCGAAATGATACGCTATATATTGTAATCAGACTAAGGAACTGTTGGTAAAACTAATTTGTTGAATTGATCCATCAAGTTAGGTATTTTATTACTCGTCAAAGCTTCCTCTCGCTGACGGATCTTGCGTTCTTTCTCGCGTTCCTGCTCTCGATGTTCGGCTGCGCTTAATTTCTTTTTTCGCTTAGGTTCTTCCTCAGGTTCATCATCGCCAGATGTTTCAGCTAAGTTTGCTTTATCGTCCCAGAAAAATCCACATTCTTGAATATGTAATTTATTCGCAATTTATCTTCTCCTTTCTCCCTCTCATCAGATAAATCATTGTTCAATTCAGAATATTCATCTATATCCTTTATTCTAGTTTCATTCTCTTTGATTTCGACTTCATATTCTTGCTTTCTATCTTTCTCTTATGCTTGTTTCAGTAGATTTGTAAGTGTTATTTGGTTGTGTGTATATTGTGTTGTTCGGATATTTTTCAATAAGATATATTTATCTATTCTTGGTATCCTTACCAACCGCATCAGCCACAGAAGAAAAACCATTAGTTTCAAGTATCTCACATAATTCCTTTTTTATTTTGCCTACTATTGGTGGTCCATTATACACATACGAAGTATAAAGTTGTACTAAGGAAGCACCAGCTTTTATTTTGACATAAGCATCAGCACCAGAAAAGATACCACCTACACCAATAATTGGGATGCTGCCATGCGTTCGTCTATACATGTCAGAAATAATAGCGGTAGAAATATCTGCAAGAGGTGCACCACTGAGACCGCCACCTTCTTCCTTATTTGGATTACTCAAATTCGGTCGTGTAATTGTTGTATTGCACAAAATTAAACCATCAACTTTAGATTTCTTTTTTAAAATTACATCTGCTACATCTTGTCGTTCAGTATCTGACAAATCTGGTGCCAGCTTTAAAAGCAATGGTTGTTTGCTACCAATCAGTTCTCTCACTGCATTTATTCTGGTCAGTAATTCCTCTAAATTCTTCTTTTTTTGCAAGGATCTTAAGCCTGGAGTGTTAGGACTAGATATATTGATCACAAAGTAATCTGCCACATCCATAAATCTTTTTATGCCATCAATGTAATCTTGGATTGCATCTTTTGTCTCTTTGTTTTTTCCTAAATTCACTCCAATAATACCATCAAAATTCATCTCTTTCAGTTTCTTAAGATGTTCCCAAACAACATCATGACCATCACTGTTAAAGCCATATCTATTTACAATTGCATTATCCTCCGGTAGTCTAAATACTCTGGGTTTTGGATTACCAGGCTGTGCTTTAGGTGTCACAGATCCTGCAAATTATAAGATAATTATTTTACACATATTATTTATAATTATTATACATCGATTTTACCTATTTCTACAAAACTAAAGCCAATCTTATGCAATCCTTCTACTGCCTCTCCTTGTTTATCGAATCCTGCAGCCATACCAATTGGATTTTTAAACTGCAAACCCAGCACAGTAGTTTGAAGTAAACTGGGATCTTCTGTTTTCTGCTTCGACACAAAACCCCATTTTAGAGATTTCACTGCAAGATTGTGGGCAATTTCTGGATCTATCAACTGAGTTAGCGGAATAACTATTTCGTTGTAAAATCTTTCGTTGCCCTGATAGAATGAAATACCACCAAACAAAGCAACGGCACTGCTTGTCACAGTGATAAGCGATTTAAGTTTTGCCTTGTTGCTTAATCGTTGTGCCATCTCAGCATTTAAAACATTTATTCGGACTTGCAAAAATTATCCCGAGCCACAATCAACATATGCACATATAAAATTCAATTTTATTGAAACCAGATCACATGTTTGTTATCTAACAAATTCGGTTAGATCAGATAAAATTAAATTAATAATTCTCATTAAATCTATAGATAGCAATATCAACAAATATATACACAAATCTTGCCACGGCTAAAACTTTTTGACTGTTATTCAAGGTCATGAACGAGAGAGAGAGAGAGAGAGTGTGAGAGGGGGGGGAGAGAGGGGGGGGAGATAAAAAAAGCGACAGAAGAGAAAGACGAGGAAAATGGAGCAAAGGCAATGGAGGAGAGGAAGATGGAAGCGAGGAACAAGGAGAGAACTGAAGCGATGAAAAAGGGAGAGGATGGAGGAAGCATAGAAGATAAAATGAGAAAGGAAAGAAGAGAAAACAAGAGAGAAGAAGGTCGAGGGAAAAGGAGGGAGCAGAGACAGTGGACAAGAGACAGGATGAAGGAAGCGAGGGACAAGGAGAGAACTGAAGGCCATTGCATGTTAAAAAATCTTAGTCGTAATCATAAGGCCGTAAAAAAATTGACCAATCACAATCAAACATAATTTCTAAAACAATAAAAATGTTTGAACTGTGATTGGTTGATTTACTTACGATTTTATGACTAAAATTTTTTTAACATGCAATGGCCTTGAGAGAAGATGGAGAAAGTGAGGGAGATGAATATGGAGAGAAAGGGGAGGATAATTTTGATTTAGAATTGATTTATATTTTGAGTTTGATTTTGTATTTGATTGTGCTCGACTTGAGCTGAATTTTTTATTTTTGATTTCAATTTTAATTTTGTTTTAGTTTTAATTTTAATTTTTAATTTTGAATTAATCTCAGTTTTAGTATAGTATTGGAGTATTGTTTTTAGTTTGTTCTCTAGTTTCTTCTTTAGTTTATTCTTTTAGTTTTTAGTTTAAATATAAGATTGAATGTATGAATGAATGTTGGAGAAGAATTGTAACGGGAAGTCCATTCTAATCCGAAAGGCAAGGATTAAGTGCCAATAAATAATAATATTTAATATTTAATTTAATTTAAAAAATTAAAATTAATTATTTTAATAAACTTTTTCTTATTTTTTCAATTTGTAGTAAAAAAAGATTTTGTTTCATAAACACAATTGTACATTCAATTACAATACTCAATTACAGAATCTAACATTGGCGTCATGGTGTCCATGGTGGTTAAAAATACATTATTTCAAAATGGCGCCATTTATAGTTGCTTTTTCTGTTCAACAGATGGCATTCGCAAAGGATACTTTATTTTCTTATGTTTTGACAATCTATCTTTCCGATAAACTCGGCATAAACAAGTCAACGCAGGCGCATAGAATAAACGGTTGTTTTTATTTTCAATCGTAGAAGTCGAGCGAAGATTACTTGTCTCCTTTCTATCGATTAGAAATTGAAAGGGAAATTGCAGATTTGTGACAGATAGTTTTAGAAATAGGTGAAGATAGGTGACAACCCACGTGTGCATATATTTTTATATTACAAAATGTCTAACATATTTAATTTACTGGGCGGAATCACCGAATCTGGCAGAGGTGGGCAAAACTTATTTTTATATTTATAATATTATTATAATATGTTGCTATATTTGTTTGTTTTTAAAAGATTTTTTTTTTTGTTTCTATAAAATGTGTTGTTTTGTACAAAGAAAAAAAAGTGTTCTATTATAATATATAAAAATTATATTGAATGGACGGTCAACATTAGATATAGAGTTAGAATAAACATTGAAAAATGCATACGATAAATTAAATTATTCTCTATAGGCCAAGTGATGAAACCTATTGGGCAGTCCGAAATATCTCATGATATTAAACTGAATTCCCTTAAGGCTATGGGAGGTGCAAAACCAAAAGGATTATCAATAAGATCCCATTCTGATATGAATATATCTCATAGCACACATTCAGTTAATATTAAAAAAAATACAGAAGATAACAAAGAACAGGATTGTTTAAAGTTGAAAGTAACACAAATAGATAATGTTGGACGTCCAATATCTCCAGGAAAAGAAACAAAGGTAAATAAATTCATTGTATTTTTGTATTTTCAATATATTGGAAACATAATAGAATACATATTAGGCATTATTTTATTATAAAGAGTTTTGTAATTGCATTTAACAGATTTCTCTTGCATATTTTTATAAATTTGTCAAATCTTTAGTTTTTGTCTTCCAAAAAGTTATTTGCGATATTATCTTTCTTTTTATAGAAACTATTTGCACAACCATCCAAGTTCAAAGAACCTGCTTTAAAAGAAACGACTGCGATTAATAAAAGTACAAAAGCTCAATCAAATGAAAGTATTTTCAAGAAACCATTGTCTTCTAAAAAAAATATCAAGCAATTTCCCAAATCAGAAAAATTAGCATATTGGCATGATGGTCAACATAAATTTGGTATGTGTGAACAATTGTTCTTATTTAATAAATCAACAATTGATAATATTTAATTATGTTATATAGTAATATTATAATATGCTAGTAGTAAAATATTCTTATAAATGAATCTTTTATTTAGATTATGAATATATTGAGATCATAGAAAAAGAATTTAAAGATTTATTTTCTAAGGAGAAAGAGAATATAAAGCCCTCTAAAGAGAAAGAACTGATGCCAGGTATAAATCAACAATATAATTAATTTGTTCATTTGTAAGATATGATCCACATTTCTTTTTTCTTTTTTTTTTTTTCAGAATCACCGATCTTATTAGAAATTCCAAAATTGGCTTTTGATAGAGCTTTTGATGAAGAACACAAATTTTTGTTCCATGATCTACCTGAAATATCTGATATATCCGATGATGATCTGTAGTATTAGTGATAAAAATACATTACATACTGTAATATAAGAATTATTTTAATATTGTAAGCTTAGATTCTTATAAGAGTAGCTGTAAAGCCAAATTCTGATATTATAATAATTTATTTTCTATAAATAGATATATGTTTTTACATTGACAAATATAGTTATAAAGCATTGTAATTATGTGTACATTAAATTATTTTTAAACGATAAAAAAAGAAAAAAAAATGTATTTTTAATATTAAGCCGACATTGAAAAAAAAATTTATAAATTGTATGTGTGTGTGTGTGTGCGCGCGCCCGTGTGTGTGGTATACATACAATTTATAATAAATTTTTTTTCTGTATTATTCACACATACAAGAATTATTTAGATTACTAAGAATATTATCTTTTTTTTTTTATTAGTATAATGTTTTATTGAAGCAGCACACGCGTATTTTCTATGAATTTGACACAGTTGTAACTATAATATGTATATATAAAGAAAGAAAAACCATATTATTATTAAATATATTTTAACAGTAAACATATTTTACAAACATTACAAAATTATTTTCTTGAAAAATTAATTTCTTGAAAAAGAGCTATAATATTTTAATCTATTTTGTTTGATTTTGTCGTTTGACGAAACATTCATACATTTTTTCATTTCACAAAAGATCGCGCCAAAATATTTGAAACTATCACAGATGTCGTTATTCGCGAAACATCTGTTTCTCAATAATAATAAATATTTGTCAAAGAAGTATGTGAGCATTCAACAATTTATAATAAATATAAAGTGATTGCTGTGTCTCGTCCAAAATCCAATACAATACAGATGCATTGGACGTTTATCATATATATAAATTAATACAATATAAATTATAATCGATCCTATAATCTAAAAATGCATGCTAAAGTATCATATATTGAGGATAAACTTCAAGGGTTATAAACTTGTAATAATGTGAATGAGATTCTATTGTCAAAAATTTTATTATGCAAATAATAAAGTAAATTTGCTTTAAGAACTTCAATTAGCTACATAAATGCAAATATATTTATGAGAGAACATAGTAGTGAGACACAGAATCAACAATGGAGATGGATCAAAATATTGCGCAAACTCTATTAACACAAGGAGCTAAGCTGATTTTATTGGATGTACCACAAGGAACAGATATTGGCATTGATATGAAATCATGGAATACAGGGGGCAATTTTAAGGGCATTAAAATGATACCACCTGGGATCCATTTTGTGCATTACAGGTATTATAATATATATATTATATATATATATATATATATATATATATATATGTAGCATATATATATCAGATATGTATAGAATATTTCAGGAATAAGTGAACAAATTTTGGGAGTGAATTCTCCATACAAAAACAAGAAAAAAATGTCATATAAATATGAAACACCTTATATATTTCTTTACAAGATAGTTTATAGAATAATCTATAATATTTTTATAGTGCAGTAAATAAACTTGGCGAGATGGCACCAAGAATTGGTTTCTTTCATGATTTCAAGAAATGTGAATTCTTAGTAAAAAGATGGGACAGCAAAGAGGAAGATATCAGTTCGGAACGTAAGAAGAAATTGTTAATATAACTCAAGATCATTGCGTGTATGATAATATAATAACATCTTTAAACAATAGCTGTGCCCGAAGAGACAATTCAGAGATTGAAGGATAATTTAAAAGAATTGGATAGATATTTAGGACCATATCCATATGAAATATTGAAACAGTGGCAAGAATTATCAAGCAGGATCACCGAGTCTCTCGTAACGAGATGTTCGCCGCTGTGCGGGTGAGTAAAACGTGCGAGTTATGTCAATTTTAAAAAGGCAACATGTTCAACATATATCGTCATCAATGAAATATTGCACGTTTCAGTTACGTACGATCCGCTTTGGAATTGGAGCCCTGCAGCGATGCTTCGAGGCCGCGTGGCGGAGAATCCGACAGTAGGCGAAGAAAATCCGGTCGACTCACGGTGGAAGACAAGGAGGAGGAGTTACTGCCGGATCTGAAACCGAGACCTGGCACGGAGCTCAGACTCACGGAAATACCGGACAAGCATTATCCCGACGATGCGACTCCGAGCGAGATAACGCGGCACTCTCTCGATTCTAGTTACGTCTTACATGCTACTTTGAAGAAATTACAAGAGTAAGTTTAAAATTAAAACTATTGTAATTTTCTTTTTTAAAGCTGAAGTGGAGAAAAATGAGAGACATATAAAAAAAGTGCATATCATAAATATCTACTGAAAAATCACTTTCCTACAATTCTCTTAGACCTGTCGAAATCATCGGGGAGATACAGCTGACATTCATCTGCTTCCTAATCGGTCAGAGCTTGGATGCCTTCGAACAGTGGAAAAAACTTGTGTCGTTGATCTGCGGCGTGGACAACGCGATTCCTCAATATCGTTCTATCTACATGGAGTTTTTGCAAGTTCTGGAGACAGAATTATTATACGTGCCTGAAGAAGTACTGTGCGACATTGTAGCGAACAATAATTTCGTGTATCACAATCTGTGCAAGTTATTCGGTAATATCGAATCGAACTCCAAAGTGGACGGTCAATTGAAATTGTACGCGAAACGCTTGCAGGATCGATTGACCACCAAATTTCAATGGGATTTTTCAAATTTGCTCGAAGAAACGGACGATGAAGCACCTGTAATCGTAACTCTGGAATAAATCAGATTAAATAGGTTAATAGCTATAAATTAAAATACGATATTGTGTTAAATATAACTTATAAATAAATCTAAATAATTAGTGGAAAGCTTTTTGCGTCTATCTTTCTCTATAGTTATTTTATTTTATTGCATATATTAATATCAAATTTTATTATATTTTATTTATTTTATTGTATTTCTATATCAAAAATTCTTTTTTTTTCTTTTCTTATTAATTTTATGCTAATTATATTTCATAACAGAGACATAAGATTATTAAACACAATATAGCTATTTTAAATAAATTATAGATTTATATATTAACAAATCTCTAAAATGTATATTATGTATAATTATATTTACGATCAATATACAATAAAAAACAATACTTTAATAAAAGTAAAAATATGGCAAAAATAATTCATGTTTCCGCCCGGGATCGAACCGGGGACCTTCCGCGTGTTAGGCGGATGTGATAACCACTACACCACGAAAACACTTATTTAAGAACTTCTTGTTACTTGGTTATATTGCAGTATGGTAAAATAAATATAAGTATACAGAGATATTTATTTTAATTTATTGGGATCTGTCAAATGGGCACTGCTTAAGTAACATGGCGCATCTTAGGGTGCAGTGCCAATATCACGTATGCTTTTACACGTAAAGCAACAATTTTTATAGTCGAATAAAATGCTAACCATAAGTGTAATGTGATTGATAAATAATATTCGCGTATTTATGCCTTATGACCTCACCAAAGTTAGCCCCCCCACTTTGACAATTATAAATTTTTTTTTATCGTTTGTTGGTTGTTTGGTATCGCGTTCAAAACATTTGGTAGTTTTCCGTTTTTTCACAAAAACATAAACAAATTTTTAATTTTTTTTTAGCCCCCCTCTTTGACTATTATGAGTTTTTTTTTTACCAATCATTCAATCATTGATTGCTAGTGTTTGGTACCACATTCAAAATATTTGGTAGTTGCCCGTTTTCTTAAAAAAAATTGTTAACAAATTTTTAATCATCTCTTCCGCTATTGTTGCAGGTTGACCAATCAGAACAAAGCCGCTTAACGGTTGATTGAGCAATTATTGACCATAACTCCAATCGCAATCGAGTTCGCAACCAAATACGGCTTTTATAGATATAGTAAAAAAAATTTAAACTCCAGAAAAATTATTAGAAAACTTCCAATTTATAGTATTTTTAATGTTTTATATTTGTATAATAATAATGTTATTTCATAATATTTAATTAGCACTATTAAAATTTTAAGCTTAACACATTGAAGTTTATACATAAAATTGTTTACGAATTGATTAGTTATTTATATTGTTGAAGAAATTATTTTTCGTAATAGATATATATTTATTTATAGTGATAACAGTATTGAAACATTGTACATACAAATATTTTAAAGCAAACATTTGCTTTTCATACACATCATACAAATTTAAACAAATAAATGTTCACCTATAGATCTCGAATAGAGTGCATATATGTATACATTTTTATCGTAATAAGGAAACCATTTTGTTTTTAATGGAATTATAATTCGTAATAATATACATATGTAAACATATTGAATAACATTGTAATTCTGTGTTTATATTATAAAAAAAATACAATAAAATATAAAATAATTAAATTGTTTAAATTAAAATGTTATTTTTTGCTGCCTTCCATAAAATATTACGTATTCTAAATATTTTATTCGTATATAAAATTTTTTATTTCGATATATGTATCTGTTATCATATAAAAATACGCTACAATTAGCATTATTAAATTTTACAAAAATGTTGTTTGAAATCATTAAAAAAAGTACATCAAATATATTATAAAATTTTATGAGAAAGCGCACACAAAGACATCTCGTAATCAAAACATATATTATAATAGTAGTGTCGTACGCATTATAATACATGTATAGAACATGTATAAGTAGTACTTAAAAATGTTCGATAAATGTAATTCAATATCTGCGATAAAGATTTTGAAAATAGTTAAACAAGAAATAATTCGCATTTTATCTTATAAGCAAAAATTCTTACAACGCCCCTTCAAATTTAATAATTAAAAAGCAAGCCCACACTATGCTTTCTTATCCTATGCACTTAACAATATTATATTTTAAAGATAGCAATTATCTTTTAATTTAAGAATAATATAAATTGTTTTTACAAGACATCACGTGAAAAAATTAAAACAAATCATAAATCAAATACTGCAAAAAGTACTTAAATACAACATACATAAAATTTTTAATGTAACAAAAAGTTTAAATACAAATTTTTACAAAAAGCAGTGATATCCCACTAAAAAAATCTTACAAAGGTAAAAAAAATACGCCAAATACATAAAAAATGTTCCAACTTGTATGTAATATTCCGACTATGTAACAAAAATTTATATTTAAACTTTTTGTTACATTAAAAAATTTTATGTTATGTATCTTCCGTTTAAGCGATTTTTATTTTTATATAATATTTAGTTCACGAGTTATTTTAATTAATGCTGATTCCACATATTTTTTATGTTCAACATTTTATCGATTCGTGTTTAACGAATATTAAGTATTAAGTATATTACATATCCTTTACCTTTAGTTTGCTCTTATTTAATTCACTTTTGCTACACTTATGCATATGATATCCAGTTTATATGCACTACTTTATAAAGCAATTAATTTTTTAAATGAACTGTATATGTTTATAACTATACTGTAACTAAATATGTTGATAACAGTAAAATTTGATAATCTTTGTGCCTTCTGCAAAAAATAAAAATATAATAAATTTACAGTCATAGCTGGAATTCACTACATTATATACATGTGCCCGAAAATTTATATATTAAGAGCGTTGACGTTAATTGCAAGGATTTTAATGTAAATTTTCTATTTTATAAATAAATCATACTGATATAGCAACTTTTTATATAATTAGAAAAACTTTAAGTCAACG
This sequence comes from Cataglyphis livida, assembly GCA_039654365.1. Classification (NCBI taxonomy): domain Eukaryota; kingdom Metazoa; phylum Arthropoda; class Insecta; order Hymenoptera; family Formicidae; genus Cataglyphis; species Cataglyphis livida. Next base: position 1,559,965 of record JBCEZV010000005.1, read on the forward strand.
TAGATAGACACAATGTTATATACAAATGCAGAAAATTTCTAAGAATTGAAGAATGTATAGCTTTACAGCTTTTGAAATAATTGTAACGTAAACATAAATTTATTACGTTTTAGTTTAATTTTTTTCATAAAATTATTTTAATTATTTTTTTGAAATTCGTATAAACATCAAGTATTAATATCAAGTATTCGCATCAAGTAACTAAAATTTTTTTTTTAATTTATAATTTTTCCAAAAATTAAATTTAAATTTTTTAAATAAAAATTCATCTGTTCACAGAAAAAGCATTAGAATAGATTTTAGAATAATACTAGCCGATATAATCAAGAGAGACATTGGAATCAGAATGATATATATAAAATATATATATAAAGCTCAGATATATATGTAAAAGTTACAATTGTTCTTTTTTTTTTACATAAATATATAATCAAATATAATTTTTTTCAAATCACACTTAATTCGCAACCTTTCTATCTTTCAAATGTGCTTTAAATATCTTTAAAAACTGCAAACCTTTGTAAATGAATACAGCTAATGGACATTTGTAAACCCGTTTGCTGAACGTGAATACCGCTTTAGTACATTATATATAATATATAATATTTAATATTGTTTTCCTCGCAAAAAGTTTCTCATGTTATTCAAAAATATATTTATAAAGTTATGGCAAAAGTTCTTCCTGATGATCCACTATCTGTAAAAGAGAAATAAAATATAATCAATTTATTAATAACAGCGATCTAGAATAAATTGGCTTGATATATTATATTACAACTTAGTTTTATTAATTCATATTATAATTTGTTAGCACGAGTCATTTCAAGAGTAAGATTAATGTCGCACAAATAATCATACTATTTATACTTTGTGTTCTATTTATCTTTTACATTTTTCACATCATATTTATTTATTGGAATATTGATTGAGCAAACAGTAATTAGCCTTTTTTCTATTATTATTTATTAAATTGCATTATTTGCAAATTTCTTTCAATTTTGACAGAATGCTTTATATTCTTTTTATTTAATATATTAGAACGGCTTTTGAAAATCAATTTTTGTAATAAAATTTTTTAAAAGTGTTTAGAGTATTCTTCTATGAGAAAGATCTATTATAAATAAACATTTCCATAATTTTTTTATATCAAAGAAAAAAAAACTGAAATTAGTTCAATGAAAGTATAATTTAAGCATTTATTTTTAAACTAAAATAAATATCAGATTAATCATTATTTTTTATCTTACCTACGAGAATTATCCTATGTACTGTTTGGTGATGTTTTCCCATTTCTCGCGTCAATCTCCGTCAAAGATGTTCGTCCGACAGACTTGTCGACCACCGTTTCCTTTTCCATACGACTTCTCTCGGACATTCCAACATTCTGTTGAACTCCAACAAAGGCATTTTAAGAGCTCAAGGGTGGAAAATCCAAGGTCGTCTTCATCCCGGGACAATCGGATCTTCAATCGAGCTTCTCCACGTTAGACTGCGTGATCCATATTGTCTCGTCGATTTCCTTTATCCTCTTCTCGTAATCGCCCGATTCGGAAGTGCTAAGATTGAACGAACTAGTCGCACTACTAGTCCTCGAATGCGGCAGATTCTCCGCTTTATACTTGTCCTCCGGACTCTCGTATTCCAGCAGTTCCTCCTCTTCGCGGGCACGCAACTCCATCAGACGAGTCTCCCGGCAGGCTTTCTCAAGACCCTCGAAGTCCTTTAACGAGGTGTCGTCACCGTGGCCTGAGCGACCGGTCGTGTATCTCCTCGGAAAACCGCTGTTGTTGACGCAATCATGCGAGCCACGCTGAAATCTTCGCGAGTTCTCGGCTGCCACCGTACTTTCCAAGTGCTCGAACTCCTGCAGTGAGGTCAAGGATGCGGCGTCGTGATCCATGTGTCGGGATTTGTTGAAATACATCTTCTCGAGGATATCGTAATCCGGTGTGCTGCCGGAAGTATTGCTCCGCATACTTCCAGCGCTGTCCATAGAATCCTTATGATTGCCTAAATTGTGTATCCTGCTACTGCTAGCCTGGAAATCCGTGATCTCCTCCTCCTTGATGTCCTTGAGCGGTCTGTGATCGTACTCAATGTTGTAGACCCGCGTGTCTGTCTGGGATTGCATCTCTATTCACTTCTTGTCCTCGTACTGCTCGTCGTTGGAGTAGGCCTGGGATTAATAATTGTCGTTGGACGTCTGGAGCAAATTCTCTTCGTACAGGTCGTTGTTCTTGGAGACACTTGGAGATCTAATTAGTGTCACAATATAGTAGGGTCTGTGTCGGCCCCTTTGTTCTCGATGCTAGAGATTCTTAACCAGAGATCGGCCAAATCGTTAACGATTTCTGACTGACTCCGTTGCCTGGAGTCAAATCGGAAGTGTGAGAGAGAAGACATATATAGTACGAGAGACAAAGATATATAGCTAACCTAACCGACCTAGCCATAACTTCATTAAAAACATGTAAAAACGTCAAAAACGTCATATCCTATTTTACTCCACGACACATTGGCCTCTACTCGATGCTAAATAATTCTCATATTGTTGATTGTGCGCGGGCTTTAATTTGAATGATGATAGATACTAGTTAAGATAGAAATCTATGTATGTCTTGTGAAACTTAAAAAAGATGTGATGAGAAAAATTAATTTAATATTGCTTTTAATTCATAATACTATTTTATATATTAATGAACCTATACGATTAATAAACATAGTAAATATAATATGATTATACACAACAAAAATATAAAGTGAAAAAAAGAATTATGCAATAAAATATCTCATATTGAATAATACTTTATAAAATATAAATAAAATAAAACTTTATATGTAATTAAAGTATACACTAAAATATCACATATCACATGTAGCCTTCTTCGTTATTATAGCGCTACTGAGCACTACGTCACCGCCATATTGTTAGCAGAGCGAAGTCCAAAATGGCCGTCCTAGCGTTTTTCGTACGATAATTCTCGGTCCCGTGCAGCAGCGCCTCTATGTCCATTTTTACGGCCGCTTGGAAGTACATGATCATGTGTTACGTTCACTTTTCAATTTTGATTCATGTCTGTGCTACATCCACCTTTCGATATTGTCGATATTGGTAGTATACTGATCGCTAGACAAAGAGAAATAATTGCATCTTCTTCGTCTCTCTTTCATCGCGTATGTGTGTAGCGTCCATGAAGGCACAAACACCGACATGTTGAGCACACGGATGCGATTGTTGGGAGTTGGGATGAGATAATATATAATAGACAAGGAACGACAATTGCATGCTGTCCTTGTTTCTCTAGTATCGCTTTACGGGCTGAAAATGCGTTTTGGCTTTTCGTGGTAGAAAGCAGAAACGCAACAAGGCTAATAAGCACCCATTTTTTTGCAAATTTTATACTTTCCGTCATAAACATCTGAGCGCTCGCGCAAACTACCAGGCGCGCGATTCACCGATCGTGCGTCCAGCTAAAGATTGGCGACAATAGGCCAGACTTCACTCAATAATAACTCTTTTATTAGACGTTATAGAAAAAAAAATGGTACAGAACTTTATCTCCTCAGTTTTGCCTGCTCTACCTGCACACCACGGGTGATGCGATCATTCACGCCGGACACCCTGTATATGTATGCACATATATACATATATATTAAAATATTATTCTTTTTTGATTGATTAAATTTCACTTTTCGATCTCAATTTTTAATGCGTAGTCTGATACGACGGACTTTAAGCCTGATTACATTGAAGATTGAGATCAAAGATCGTTTTCAAGGTTTGAAACCATATAACTATAGTTTTTTTAAAGGTCAAAATTACCTTTTTTACATTTTCAACTTTGTGCAATTTTCAAATTTTTTGATCACTCAATAATCTGTCTTAAAAAAAAAAAGAAAAATAAATAATCTGTCTAATTTAAATGTTTCTTATAAAGTGAAGAGAAAGGAAGAAAGAGATTAAAGGAAGCTTTCAGCAGTTTTTATGTAATATCGCTTTCCAATACTCTTAATCAATATAATTTTTTTTATATAAAAATTATATCCAGTAAATTCGACAAAAATAACTACTAAAATCATTACACGTTATCGAAAAATGTAACAAAATTACTTTTTTTGTTACAAATAATAAATTGTTTTTTTTTATTTTGCAAGATTACAAAATATCTCAGATTAATTCTTTTATTTACTTTGCTTTATTAACATTTATTACAATTTACTATTTTATCGCAAAAACAATTTACATATTCAATTCGCGATTTAAAAAAAAATGTGATTTACATTCTTCTAAGATCACAAAGAAGAATTTTCTTAAAAAGATACTTATAACTAAATAATAAAAACTTAGATTATCAATATATATTAATTTAGGAATGACATATATATTATATA
>JBCEZV010000005.1:1587535-1602927 GCA_039654365.1 Cataglyphis livida
AAATATAATAAAGAGCAAAAATTGCAAGTAAAAGATTAATTATTATTATACATATTCATATCTCTTTCTCTTTTCTCTCATAAATAAAATTTTATTATATATATATATATATATATATATATATATACAGGATGTCCGACATCAATCGCATCACCCGTCGTGTGCAGATAGAGCAGATAAATCTGAGGAGAGAAATTCTGTATCATTTTTTTTTTATAACGTTTAATAAAAGAGTTATTATTGAGTGAAGTCTGGCCTATCATTGCCGATTTTTAGTTGGACGCACGGTCGGTGAGCCGCGCGTCTGGTGTGCGTGAGCGCTCAGATGGATATTCTGTATATATGTGTATTTTATTTCTTCATAATTATTTTTGTGCCTGTAAAAATATTGTATAATACAGACTATAAACCGTAAATTGTATAGATAATTTTTATAACATTTTATATTATCTTGATAATCACATTTGTAATAAATTCAATGCTTTATTCAATTTAGATATTTATAATTTGAAAAAAAAAAAAGGAAAACTGTATGTTATATGATTATGTATATGATATGTATATATATATAATCGATCTTTATTATATCCGGTAACATTTTTTAACAAATTGTATAATTTTATATATATATAGTTACATAATATGTATATAATATTAATAAAGTAATCAAAAGAAGAATGAGAATATATACTATATACGTATAATGAAGTGTAATAAAAATCTGAAACTTTTCTAAGTTCGTACAATATTAGAATATCTTCAAATTAATCGAAACAGTATCTTCAAATTGTAAATGCGCTCCCATTTTTTTCGAGTATACACTGTTCTTTCAACAAAGCTTAAGAATTCTCTTAATAAAAAGAATATGCTTATCGATACTGAACGAATAATTTAAATCCATAAACAGTATATAAATTACTTGTTTAACATTATGCGTTAGGTAGATATCGGCCTTATTATCATATTAAAAATGTATATTATTATTTTTTTTCTTTAACGCGAGGAATGTTTTTACGCTACTGCTCGTGCCTCCGGCAGGAAGCTCTCCCAATACTTGACGAGTTGATTCTGATGTTGCAGCATCGATTCCAGATACTCAATTAGCTGCTTCTTAAAATCTTGTACTCTGACCAATTCAAAACGTTCGACTTCCTCTTTTATCATTTTCGAGATATTATCAAATTCTTCTTGACCTCTATCCACCTTTGCCTCCCATTCTATGACTTCAGTAGCCGCTTGACTCGTTTTGTCCGTTCGGCCGGATTGCTCGAGTCGTGCCTTTTGCTCGCGCTTCTTGTTCAACATCATTTGAGCATGCTGCCAATTTTGAAAGACTTTCACTCTCTCATGAAAGACATCCTGCACAAAGAAACATCTCGTATAAATATAATTAAAATGAAACATAAATGCAATCGTAAATCGTAAATACCAACTTTAATTGCGCCAATGAGCGCGACGTAATCCCTCAACATTTCTCCAAATTGATAGAGATCACTGTTGCTTTGTGTTTTCCTGATGACCTCAACTTTTTCTAGAGTTTCAGCCAATTGCGCCAATGCTCTGCCAAGCGATGCTCCCGGTTCACCATGACCAAGAACGGCAATCGATTTTGCCGTAGCGCCGGTGCAATTTGCTAATTCCCTTCTTTGATTTGTTAAGCAATCGACTGCGGAATGCAATGCGCGTAATTGAATATCAAGGGAATCTATTTGCGATGTTTTCTCTTCAAACCACTGTAAAGAAATAAATCACCGTCTTCACTCAGTCTCTTTTCAAACAGTTTTATATTCTTTAATGGATAACTGTTGTTGCCAAATAGGTTGATATTATTTTAAACTTTATATATATTTGACACAATGTACTTATATAATAGTTTATGATAATAATTGTAACTCTAAATATGACTAAAACATGTATGTGAATTAGATTAAATATTAATAAACAATATTTAAATCAACACGTTGATTTCAAATGAACGTACCTTACTCTCCTAATGCAAGCAACAAAAAGTCATTTCACGATACTTTATAGGAAATACATGCAAGAAGAAATATATGTTTATATCAAAGAAATCTCACCATATCGCTTTCATCCATTTTGTACGTTATCTTGTTAACAGTTTCTCCGACTTTGTTGAAAAGTCGCATCACTCCTTTACCACTCAAAGCAGATGTATTAGTAGCCTTAGGCAATTCTATATCTATAGAAAAAAAAAATTAAATATTAATTTAAAGATATTTTTTTCTTTTTTTTATATATAAAAGAAACAATTTTTTAAGATGTTTATGTGTATATATATATATATATATAATTTACTGAGAAATATTATTACTTACCAGCTTCTAAAAATTCTCTGAAATCAGGATCGATACTCAGAACAGGATGTGCTGCTGTTCTGTTCAAGTATCTCTCGAGAGCTGCTCTACGCCGTTCAAGAAATTCAGTAGAACTCGAATTTTGTTCTTGACTCTTATCTCCAGACATTTTAATTTTCGTCGTTCCTATTGATGTATATATAATAACATGTAGTTTTTCGTAACTTTTCTATAATTATACAAACAAATTACAAAATTAAATTATATTTCTACCAATAACGCTTTTTTCTGGAGCTGGAGGAATTATCCTGCCATTTCTAAGATATTTTTCTGTCAGTTTATCATGAAGACCTAGAAAATCACTGAAACGTCTAATTACACTAAAGTTTCTCTTCTTAAAAATGAGCATATTTGTCCTTGTTTCAACTTTATATGCAACATAAGCACCCATTCCATCACCTATCTTTTGAGGAGAAGTAACAGTAATCTTTAAAAAAACTTCAGATGCATCTGCTGGAACCTACATTACATACATATAAAAAATAATATAGTATTCAATTTATTTAATAGCAATTTAAGTCATAATTGCATTGATACAATTTAATGCTTATACCTCTTCTAAAGACCGAGAGTGAATTATATTTGTCGACAGTGTATCTGCATTATCATTGATAGGAACGTCATGAAGATCGCCAATATCTGTATTCATCGGTCCTAGCGGAGGACTTAAGGGACCTGGAGCTGGACTGGACATAGAGGAGAATGAATTCTCTTCTGGTGCATCTCGCAGAGACAGCTTTGGCAATTCTGCTTGAATTTTGGACATTCCATTGTAAGGTGAAGTATCCTCCAATTGGCTCTGTTCCTACAAATATACTGATGTTACTACAATCTGTGTGCAAGTTTACAAATTTTGTTCTATGCATGTTATAATGAATTATAATGTTTCTTATCATGAGTCATGAGCAAAATTATCAATCGTATAGAGAAATATTGCTCCATTGAATATTAAAACTAATACAATTTTGATGAGATTAATTTTTTCTTTCGTGTTTATATAGGATATTCAAAAAAGATAGTATCAAATTTTAGGAATTTTAGGAAATTTTATGTAGTGCTCGTAAAAACAAATCAAAAACTCTTAATTACTTAATCTTAACTATTTAATAAGTAGTATTCCAAAAACCTTTTATTGCCGAGTTATAAAGCATTTTCTGTTATTAAATAAATTCAATCTACAGATGTTTGATGTGCCCTCTGTTCATTTCAACAAATCATTGAAGATCAAACATGCTCAAAGATTCCATTTATTTCGTATTTGTTGACAACAGTTTTCATTTTTCTGTATCAGTTCATCCAGTGTGTCAACTGATATGGCATATACCATGCTCTTTAAGTCTCTCCATAAATAAAAGTCTAACAAATTTAATCCAGTGAATGAGGTGTGACTATGCAACTGAATCGCTACATCCTATCATTCACTTTTCTTAAGTATGATGCAATCATACAACACGCATACTCGAAATGAATTCTATATCTGTAATAACAAAATGCTTTATAATTCGGAAACAAATGTTGTTTGAATATTTATTATGACTTTCTGAATTGTTTTTACGAGAGTACTACTAAAATTTCCTAAAACTTGATACCATCTTTTTTGAACACCCTGTATAGATGGGGAAAAAATTATCGCGTATCATCACAGAATAAATACAGATCGCATTCTCTCGCGAGTTTCTCGCAACATCGCATGAGGCACGAACTCCTCGAGATTATATTATCCTCCTCCTAATTTCGATTCCCAATGTCAATCGCTTCTCCTTGGCGGATACCTGAACTGCGGACGCGAAGATATCCTCGTCATCGTCCTCTAGATCATCCAATTTGGTCTCGTTGGTGTCGAATAGCGGCGGCGATTCCATCATATCGGCCATCTTAACGATTCTGTCAAGCGGATTACACTCTCTTTCGTTGATTCAGGGGATCGGCCCCCTCGGACGATGTTTACGTCGACGACGTCAATTATTGTTATCGGGACAATATCGGCTCGCAGACGGCACCGGACTTCCCGTGCGACGCATCGTTCGTTAAAATTCCATTTATTATCCGCGCGTCAAACGCGGACAGGTCCGTTCGTATTAACGGCGCTTCCTTACATTCTGTTAAGCTTGTATCAGATGCATTTGAATATTAAATATAGAAATAGAAAAATAGAAAAATTAAAAATTGAAATTTAACCAATCAGAATAAAGGAAATTAAGATTTCTTCCTTTCGATGATTAATTTTTAATCTTCAATCTCAAGTATCAATATAATTTGATACGGAGCTATAGAGGAAGTTTATATTCCTTTCATACAGCTGCGCATCTTTCTTATATCTTTTTTTTCGTTTTTAACTCTTTTTGATGTTTGAAGAGGTATTTATTTTATTTCATATGTGAAAAGTATACAATGAAATGAATACATATCGACACCAATCGACAATATATTTCGAAAGAAAAAAAGAGAGAGAGAGAGAGAAAGAGAAAAAGAGAGAGAGGGAGAGTGAGAGAAAGAGTGAGGAAGAGGGAGGGAGGAAGGTAGAGAGAGAGAAATTGGAAGGAAAAGAGATAACGAAAAAAAGAAAAGATAAAAGCAGAAAGAAAAAACGAGGAAAATGTGATTATATAAAAGATTTATATGAGAGATTTATTTAGACAAATAATAATACCAACATATATAAAAAGATGAAAAATATGATAATATGATTATAATGATAATATGACTATAATGACTATAATAACTATAAAACAGTTTAAGCCACATTTCACAGGTTTCTTAATAATATTTTTCATATAAATTTTCTATATTTCTTATGTAAATATTTGCAAATTTAAATATATTTTTAATAATAAAAGTAAATCTAAAAAATATTTGTTATATTTCACATAATAAAAAATAGATTTTATTTTTGTGCTTGTTGTCTAAATAATAAATTATTTCTTTGCTTTTTAGAATGAAATAATCGATATTTAATTATATTTAATTATATTTTATTATATTTTATTAATTTAATTATATTTAATTATATTTTATTATATTTAATTATATTTAATGATATTTAATTAATTTAATTATATTTTAAATATTATAAAATATATTATAAAAATAGAAAATCATTATTAAGATCAACATGTGAGTGCAAAAAAATTTTATTTGAAAAATATTGTAATTTTTATAATTGCTATATCCATTTCAGAGAAAATGTCTATTTCAGATTAATATTGATATACAAAATATGTTTTTATTAATTCTTTTAATTATTAATTATATATATATATATATATATATATATATACATATATATACATATATATACATATATATATACATATATGTACATATTTTATGTACATATATGTATATAAAAGTATTACGATACAATTATTGAGCATTAAATAATTTTCGAGATATTTTATATTTTATACTAAAATAAATATGTCAGATTAAGATACAAAATAACTCAAAAAATTCTTAATGAAAAAATACTTTATTATAGTCTTTTGAAAAGTTCTCGAGATAAACTACAAGAATATGCAAAAAAAAATGTGGGTTTCCATTTAAAAAACGGAAGTTGACCTTCAAATGACCTTGAAAATGACCTTTAATGTCAAATTCAAGGTCACTATTAGATAACTCTCTTTGTCCCTTACATAAATAAATATATATATATATATATATATATATATATATATAATATTTCCCTTATATATTCCCTTATATATTTTCGTTATTTAATATAGCTATTTATAAAAAAAAGATTAATATAGGAAAAGCCGCAGCATTGAAAGCTAAAGAGAGTGATCAAAACAATTGTTAAATTAGCTCATATTTTCATATTGAGGCCAAAAAATAGATAGAGCAGAAGTAGTTATAGAGGATTTGTTGCAATCAGTGTTTTTCCAGTGTTTGAAATAATATATGTATAAGAGTTATTGACGACATATACATACATATCAGCACATATCAATTTTCATTCTGAATTTTTTAATAAAAAAAAACATCATAGCACAATCGCAGGTAAATATTAATGTATATATTGATGCATGTATATATATTTTATCATATTATTATCATTCTTTGTTTTTGAAAAATATAACTATATAATTAATGAATTTACTTTTATTATTAATAGATTGTTTATGATCATAAGCAACGATTTATTCATTGTTTTGCTAGACACATAGGTTCTGTTCATGACCAACATTCGTCATTTATCTGAAGTTTATGAATATTTGGAAATTTTCCAGAAAAATTTTGTAATGATAGCCATTTAATAGATGGTACAGCTATACTATTCACAAATATTTAAGAATGATGAAAATGATTTCGTGATAGTGATTAACAGACAATATTTAATAAATAGACAACAAAATTATAATTTTTGTCATTCATCCACTCAATTTATGATTAAATAAATATTTGTATTACTCACAAAGGAAGATTTCAAAGTTTATTAAAAATTCTTGACATGGATCGATTTAATTCCAGAGTTTATTTTATTGCATGTTGCATTTTGCATGACATCTGAATATTACAAAAAGATGATGTCCCAATAATAGAATCAAATTTTTTAGAAATGAATAATAATTATAATATTGAGATAATAAATCCAAAAAGTGATAACAACAAGTAAGCCTTATAAAACGAGATGCAATTTGTGACAACTTAATAATAATGAGAAATATATGAAAATATATGTCATTTATTTTGTAAAATGTTAATATCATAGGAAAATTTTATATTTTATTATGTTTACATTTTAATATCTTACTAAACTAAAAAAAATTAAATTATAAGTGATTATTCCTTAAAATTTTTTTTTTTAAATAAAATTTATAATACATATTAAAGTATATTTCTCTTTAAACTTTCTTAAATTAATCTTTCTTAAAAAAATAAATTGGTAATAAATTTTTCTTAAATTAAGTAATAAATTTTTCTTATATTATCTTATGAATTTGATAGAAAAAAAGTAAATACTTGTATAATATTTTGAATTCATTAAAAAAATGCTTAAAAAAAACTACACATAATAAATTTTTTTAGAAAAAGATAAATTCTTCTAATTAATCTTTCTTAGGAAAATAATTGATGATTGAAAAACGATTGGTGATAAATCCTTTTTGTATTATTTTACCGTTTCTCAAAATAAACAGTAAATCATAGTCAATATTAAAATACAAAACACACCTTAATTTGACGTCAAATACTACATGTTCGAATGACGTCAAGTGACGCGACGTTCGCTTGTACTACATGACACGTTAATATGTACTATCTATCTTGCTTGTATTCAATTTTTTTTTCATTAAAATGTATAAAGTCTACAAAGTATAATTAATAATTTTAATTTTTGATACAAGATGATACATTTTTTATCCCAACACAAGGAATTATTTAGATCTTGAGCAAATTATTCGAAAATGGGGGTAAATAAGTATCCAAATAAATGAAAATCGTTTTTTTTCTTTCTTACATCAACATCAGAAGTAAATAAAATTTCTATATAACTGAAATCTTGTATTTTATAAATCAAGTTGTTTAAATTTCATATATATATATATCTTTATATATACAGCGTGATGCAATAATTATATCTTTGTTCCTAGAATATCTTTGTTATTCTTAGAGATATAAAAATATTGTAATTATTGATTACGTCATAACTCATTTTGTGAGCGCTTTTAAAACGTAATGACGTGTGTAAGCAGTGCTTATAAGCGTTTAAAGCGCGTGTATGCCTAAAAAAATATAGAAGCAAAGAAGCTAATACAACTCTGCATTTTTTGATTAAAAAAGGAGGTAAAGGGATTATCCAATAAGACGGAAAAAGAGGAAAGGAGAAGATGAAAGAAGAAAAAAGATCGATTTTTTTGTGTGTCCGAAAAGAGCAAATATCCGTAAAAAGAGAAAAGAAAGAAGAAATCTGTCATATCGATTGTATTGACCGCACGGAGTTTCCATGAAAAGGAAAAGAGGGCGTGTTATTCGTGCACTTTCTCTTCGCGAAAAATTTCCCCCTCTCAACAAGGCCGCGTGCCAATGGTTGAATCACTGCGGCGGTGACGCTTCTGGACGCGCGTTAGGTGTGTGTCAGACGTCAGTTGTTGTCACGAGTGATGGATCGTATCGTGTAACTTTTTTAATTTTTGAAAAAAAAAAAACAGAAAAAAACAGTCTAGACGCATCTTTCTTCGGAACAATCGCGCGAAACGAAAACTCTACGAAGTGTTTTTCCACACGAAGTGTTCCGGAGAGATCGCAAAAATGCAGGTTGGTACATTTTATTTTTTTCCTTATATAAATTTCATGTGAGTATTTCGTGCGATCGCGCGCAAGCAAAGAGAACGAGGAGAGAGATCGCGCGAAAACCAATCCCACGCCTTTCGAATTTCTTTCTTCTTGGATGTGAAAAACGCGTTTAAGAACGAAACACATATATTTGTATCTCATGAATATGCAACAGACGCGAAGGTGGTTTGGAATTTCCCGCATCACCCGTTAGTGTCTCGTTTGCGTCGTTTCGCGCGACTATGATTGCGCGAAGGAGTTTCTGTTCGAAAACATACGAATTGAAAAATGCATCGAAAATGGAAATTAAATACCAAAAAGCTTCAAAAGAAATCTAAATGATGTTTAAAAAATATTTTAACTTTATAAAAACAGGGCTCGCTATTATACAGTGTTTCGAAATTAAATGTCAAAATTTCGGGAGGATCGGTAAATTAAAGAACTCCTTTACTATATGCTTCACTTCGTATTTGCATACTTTATTTATTATTTAAATAAATTAAAAAAAAGTGAACTTTATTGTTTCAATTTATTTATTTATTCACACATTTATACTTATTTATTTATGTTATCGTTTCCTTAATGACAGCAAGAATGTAAACGTAAACTAAAATAAACAAGCTACAATAATAATTCCGCATTGTGTCGCATATTTATTTACAATCCTCTAATTTTACTTCAGGAATTTTAATTCATTCTCTTTCATCCCATGCTCAATTTTTATCTCATGATACCTTTTGATAGACCTAATAATTTTAATGTTGTTTTATGTTTTTTGGTGAATATTTTTTCGTTTCCTTTTCTTGCAATTATCTCCAAAACAAAGCAAAAACGAGCAAATCTGTAAAAGATTTTTTTTCTTAGTTTTCTTAGACACCTTGTATAATACATTTAAACGTATACGCGTATATAATTAGCATATCCGCTTATTAGAAACATTTTATACTGAATACACGGCCTTCAAGTCTATGGCTTTTAATATTGTACATTTAAACGAAAATAAGTTTACACGTATATTTAGTACGAATTCGTCCATTTATTCGTCCATTCGAAACTTTCCGAATATTTTTTTTCGAATATTTCAACATTTTCTTTTTTATAAACGTTTATTCCTTTATTAAGTATTTTACTTTTGACTGTACTTTATCATAAGAATATTTATCACAAATATAGCTATGGTGTTAGTTAGAAATTGTAAGAATACGTCTAGAGGAATTTTTCCTCTCATTTCAAGCATTTTTTTGGGGAGTGTAAAAAAAAAAAAAACATTTGCACGCAGTAAAAAAACGGAGAAAATATGTCTGTGCAATAACATCACAACAGTATGTTCGAAAATAAATATTTCCAATAAATAGATGTACTAAATGTACAAGTAAACATGTTTTCCTTTAAACGTATAATGTGAGTGAATCTTATTCGCTGTAGGAAAATGTTTTCCTACAAGTACCTTTTCCCTGCAAATCAATATAAATGGATAAACGTTTCATAAAAGCCTTAATAAAAAGCAATTAAATTTAAATACTATTATAAAATTATTGAATACTATTATATTTCTGTTATTAACATATTTAAAGACATTAATAAAACGATGTCGAATAAGAAATAAAAAGAGAAATATGCGCTCTTTAAAAATGTGTTTCAAATTATTTTATGTAAAATTAATATTTCTTAGTTTTCGATAAAAAGAATCAAAAGATAAAATAGTTGGATGATTTTAAAGAATCATAATTTCGGAGATTAGATAATCATAACTTCTTCGAATAAGTTTATATATATATGTATATATCGATCTTTTTTAATTTATTTTATTGTTGAAAGAGTCACAATTACTCTTACGAATAAAAAAAAAAAAACAACACTTTTGCTTATCAAAATCAACCAAATTGCAGAAATTTTATCTTGTTTTCATGATATATCTCTATATTTATGTCGATTGAGCTAGTGTTCCGAAGATATTTATTCCAATGTTTTCCTAAATCGATTACTAATTATTAAGATATTGGCTCAGAAATTTAATAATTAATGACTATATAATAATAATATAATAATTGAGAACAGAGACTATAATAATCTCAGGCATTAGATGCTAGAAGACTGATGGTTAGTAATCTTAAATAAAGAGCGAACAATATAACAATAGATATAAATATTAAAAGATATATATTTTTAAAATCTTTCATTAAAATTTAATCAATTTTTAGAAAAAGTTGATAGTTTCCAATAAATTATCGCAAACGCGCGCGAAGGATTTCTTGCGCTAGAAAATAAAGTTTTTAGTAAAATTTGAATATCATTTAATTTCAAATAAATTTTAACAAATTTGTAATTTGAAGAGAATTTTATAAATCCTTTTTTGGATCTTAAAAATTAAAAAATTATGACGGATGTGATGGAATTTTCTGACAATTTTTATTTAAAAAATGTCGAGTTTGCACGTATTAAACGGCTTTATTTAAAATTTCCAATAGATTAAGTAGAAATAATTATTAATAATAAGAAATTAAATATTTTTAAATAGGATATATTATATAGCTTATAAATCATATTGATAAATAATATATTTTTAAAATATTTTTTTAACTTTTTTGACATCTTTGTTATGTTTGTTAAATGAAAACAAAAAATTGCTGTTTGTTGATGAACTTATAATTCAAATAAAATCGAATTATTATTATTAAATAATAAAATTTTAAAAATTATTATTATGATATAGTATTGAGCGTATGTATGTGTGTGTGTGTGTGTGTGTGTGCGTGCATTCGCGCGCGCATATGCGTGAGTATGCTAAAATATTGGATTGAACGGATAGTTTGTGCCATTTTTCCGATCTTCATCTGTTAGCAAAAAACGGAACGAACTTCCTGTTCAACCCAAAATATCAAATATATATTGTTATAATATATTGTATTAATCAATTTATAATAATTATTTTATTTATTTCAAATTTTGTTTCTTTATAGTTGCTACTATATTTTTTATCATATTTTTACAGATTTTTAATTCTGATTAGATATATGTGTCAAATACGTAAGATGTTTACAAGCAAAGATAAGAAGTCCATAGATAAAACATACATGTAACATGCTAGATCTACATCTGCGGTATCGTTCTATCGATTGTAGTGAACAGTAAATTAGATTCTATTGAATTTTATTAATATTGATTCTTTTTAATTTTGCATTTGGCAATTGATTGCATTGCTACAGCTTATTTCGTTACGGAAAAAATTACTAAAAAGAATTATTTCATTCGTAAAAGAACAAATTAAATTGGATAGCTCATTTTATAGGTAATAAATGGATTCAATCATTAACCATTATGTGCACAATTGTATACTTAGTATGCACATTATGACGATTCCGTATACACGATGATGATTCCTATTACGATGTAAAAGGTTAGCATGCATGTAATGCTAAACACAAAACTAATTAACTGAAACAAATAAGAAAGTGATTTTCTTGAAAAGCATTTTTTTTCTTTAAAGTGACTCTCGATATTTTGAAAAATATTTGTTTTAAACGTCGTCTATATTTGTTTTTATACTTTATTTTAAAAATACATATTTTTATCCGTAACATTAAAAATATATGTTTGCATTAATAAAAACAAGTCAAAATATTATTTACAAGTATTATGTGATATGATATTTATGATTGAGTTTTTTATTTAATCTATTCATTTAATTTTTCTTAATTATAATAAATCTAAATTATAATAAATTTAATATAATAAATTATATTAAATCTCTCTAAAATAAATATCTCTTTAAAAAGCGGACTAGTAATTTCATTTTATTGGTTATAAAACAGCTGATTTATAATGTATTATGTATTACAATGTATGATTTATAATGTATTATAATGATTTATAATAAATGAAATTATAATTCATCTGCAACATAAAAAAAATTTCGAAGTTCAATAAATGTCAGAAACATTGAAATATATTTTTTTCTGGGTGGCTATTTCTTGGAAAAATATGAAAAATTTGGATTTTTTTTTACTTGTAGAAGACTTTTTACAAATTTTTTTTACTTATAAAAACCAGAGAATTATTATGGAACTTTATTGGGCCTCGGGGAGTTTAAAAAAAAAATTTTTTTTTAATAATTTTGCTCTTATATTGTAAGCAACCTGCAATTTGCTGATAAGCCAAATTGTTTAATTATTTAAATTATTTAAAATATATTACAAATATATATATATATATATATATATTTATTTATATATGTATATATCTTTGTTTTATATATTTGATATCTTAACAAATATCGAATATGCAGTACATATTCATTAATTTAATTTTTAGTGATAAAAAATGAAAATATTATGCAAGTTAAAACTTTGTATCTTAACAAAAGCTATTCAGTTTTTTTTTTTTCAGTACATTGTAATAAATATTATACAAGTTAAAACTTTGTATCTTAACAAAAGTTATCCAGTTTTTTTTAGTACATTATAAATCTAGCTGAAACTTAAATGACTTTGTGTATGAGTGGACATTAAAAAACGCGTACAATAAAAATATTTATTTTAGAAAATTGCACTAAGAAATTTAAAAAATATTCTCTTTTCTTAAAATTTTGAACAAAAATATCTGGAAGATCAGGAAATTTCTATGGAATTTTTTTTACAAAATTTGAGTAGAACGTTGTTTTTTGCAAGTAGGACAGATTCAGAGTAATTACATGGTACACGGAGAAAATTTTAGTACAATTTACGACAAATACATTCTCTTTACAAACTTTATTATAAAACTGAAATATAATTATATTAAGATATTTATAAAAATTGTAAACTATGCATTTGTTAACGATTATGCATTTATTTATGCACCTGAATAATTGAATAATTACAATACTTCCATATAAAATATAATACGATTTATGATATATTGTTAGGGTGTTTCATGATAAAAATACTGTACTACTTTTTACTATAATTACTATTACTTTTTTTTCTATATAATATTTTCACCGTGTAATTATACATAACCTAAATTTTACTTTAAATTATTAAATATTAAATCTCTGTCAATAAAACTGACGCGTATTAACAAATTAATATATTATATAAATCTCTCTATCGAACAAATAAGAGAAAAATCCATTCCCCTTTTTATTCGCGATATAAAAGAAGACCCCCGAAAAGGTCGAAAGGGCAAAGAGTGCATCTGCGCGACGCGGCACATTTTCGTAACCGACCGAATCGACCTCGTTTACCCTGGGGTCCAAAGATGCGACGGGGAGGGGGGAGAGAGAGGGGGTGTGGATCAGAGGGTGCGGAGGGCCTAATAGAGAGGATCTTACAGTGCGCGGTGCAACTAAACCGTGACATAGAAAGAGAGAGGAAGAGAAAGAGAACGCGTCGAGTCCGTTCCGCGACGACGATGGTGGTGATGATGTTGATGATGATGGTGGTGGTGGTGGGGAAGCAGGGTGAGTAGAGAGAACATTTAATTTGAGCTTGCGAGGAAGTAGTTGATTGGAGATGTGAGGTACGACTCTCGTCGGCTCAACGCAGACGAGCAGTTGCAGGCCAGCAGTCGGTATCGTTGGACCTTCCGAAAGTGAGATCTCCTTCCCCAAGGAAAGAGAGAATCCGCGATCCTATATCGATACGAATAATACATTCGAACGATCGAGACACTGCGTGGATCGGGTTCGCCTCGAGACTGCTCACTCGAGTCTTGTCGGCGATGAGTCTTATATCGATTCCGATCTGCCCCCTTATTAAGCGCGCTAAAAAATTCCGCGTTTTTTGTCTAGTGGTCACGTGAGACAAGCGGCGATTATAAATTTTCCAGCGTGCAAGCCAGTTCGATCAAAGCATCGTCATCACTCGTGCCTCAAGACTCGGGACTTGACTGTCAAAGCTGATTGTGAGTTTATTTCGTAGTATCCGCAGGTACTTTTTATCGCGATATATGCAACATTGAAAATCGTCAATGCATACGACGTGCTTGTATTCGATACGCTTCGCGATTGTAAATATATACTTTCAACTTGATGATGGATTTCGATCCATCGTCATCATCAGGAGGTCAATCTTGGAACTTTGCATCGAAGGAAAAATCATATTTTCCGATTTACTGTTGCTGTTATCGTATTCTATTTTGCGTTCGAGAAGGATCGGATCCAAAACATTAAGGCTGATATTCATAGTCAGTTTTTAAATTTAAGATCATCTTAAATACACTCTTAAGACATCAAATCAATCACAGAACTATATTAGTATCTTAAGACATTACTTAAGACGATCTGAAATAAAAACGGACTATGAATATCAGTTTTATAAACTCTTTTGTCATTCAATTACATTCATAGCTAATTAACACAATATAGCACATGTGTAAATAGCAAGAATTTTTCAATTTTATCTGTCAACTATAATTAAAATTATATCTGTGCATCGTGCAATGAGCGATACTTTTGTTATCGGTATCGTAATGAATTTAATCGAACAAGAGAGTGTTTTATACTTTAATTGATTTTTAGCGGTAAATAAAAAACAATCACGTATTGTTAATAAAGTAAAAAGTATGTTGCATATATCGAAAATTACAGTTGAAAAATAATATTAATTGTGTAAAATATATTGTTGTATATTATATAGTTATATACATATAATTAATGTATTATATTATTAATATTATATTATTAATAATATATAATTAACGTTTTACTTATATTGTTAATAATATAATAATATTAATACAATTATATATTATTAATATAAATAT
>JBCEZV010000005.1:1636605-1648031 GCA_039654365.1 Cataglyphis livida
TATATATATTTATCTTCATTTGAAGTACGAATTGAAAAATATCCGGGACGGGAATAATAATTTATCATTTCATGGCGATATATTTTCACGAGCGATACACTTATTTCTTTAAGCGTAGATTCGTCAGATAATTCCGTCTTTCGCTTTTTGAACTTTTGTCGATTCAGATGTAATTTATCGTTCATTTTTGGATTGAGGACAAGCTGTAATATACACGAATCGCAGAATCAAATGATCTAAAGTATTAAAAGCCGCGATACGATAATTAATCATTTATTAACAATTAATTCAAAACTTTTCGAGAAACGAAGAAGCTGTTTTGCATAAATTTATTATGTAATGTATGAAACATTATTTTAATGTATCGTTAGATTAATGCAAGCGTAATTAATCGAGTTTTCGTGTCATGCGAATGCCATTATTTGACATAAAGTAATATTAAAGATCAAGAGAGCGAAGGCTCGGGGAAGCATTGGTCAATGGGGGAGCAATGGTGAGTAATCATAAATAATTTATAATTTATTTAATTTATTATTTGTCAATTTGTGATATTAATTATTCACATTTATCGATCTTATGGCAATTCATATATTTTACATGATTAAGTTGCATAATAAAAATTATTTTAAACCTAATTCTTAAAAGATTTGAAATTAAAAAATACATACACACACACACACACAAAGTAATCTATCTATCAAACTATTTATTTATTCTTACAAATATTTAATGATATTTAAACTTATTATTCATCGTAATAATAATAATTATTATATTATATTTAAAAAATTAACTGTATTAATAGAAGGATAGCATTCAAGTTAATATAAGAATAGTATAAAAAAATAAAGATTATATGTATTATATCGTAGATCTATTGTATGGATTTTGTACATAACGTTGGATTTTGTAGGAATTTTATAAAATATTAAAAAAAATAAAAATTACTGATATGAAAAATATAAATGAAGAATATACATTACATACCACACAATTTCAATTATTTAATTTATCTTGAAAGTGCACAATTTTCTCTCTGCATTTTCGCATGTTTTTTTTTTTTTTTTAATTAAATGTTTGCTCAATTTTTTTTGAATATATTAAAGCGAATTATTCCCCTTTCAATAATAATTTTGGGACAAATAAGAAATCCTATAAATGTAGATTAAAATTGTAAAAAAAAAATCTTATACAAATTATTATATTATATTAAATATTCAATAATCATTTTTCATTTCCACTGTTTTTGATTTATAAGCGTATATATTTTGTTTGCATTCTTTTCTTCCTTACTTGTTTTGCAAGAAGATTAATTAACATGCACCACGAAGTCGGTATTTGTACCACGGGCTTATATTGGGTGGTAGCACAATGTCCGAGCTACAGAATGTAATCGAGTTCGATACGATAACCCTCCCATTCGTCCCCCTCCTCGCCCCTTTCTCCCTCATTGCCCCATAGTCCGTTCCTCCGCCCCTCTTTCCCCTCTCCTCTCCGCGCGGCTGATTTTATTGTTATCGTATTTTGACGTAAACCTCGTAACCCCGTAACGACGTATTATCAACGACATCAAATATGGTTACCATACATTTTTGTCGATAAGTAGCCCTTATCGCGTTTTCATCATTTTTAACTCCCACGGTGGGTCTTTTCTTACCCGCTCGCGTTTTCCAGATTCGAAAACTATTCCACGTGTCAGTGCAAATCATTCAAACACTATACAGGGTATCTCAAATGTATACAGAGACCGACTCCTTGTGAAAAAAAATACGCGTCCTTTTCCTTTAGCAAAAGAAAATTGTATCGTTTTTGAAATATATCTTATTTTTCATGTCATTTTCATGGCAAAAATGCAATCGACGATATTATGAAAATTATCATCTTAGACTTTCCTTTTTATCAAACATTTTGAATAATTTAATAGAATAGAAAAGAAATTTTTGTTTTGGAAATTTTGTCGATCCTTCGCCTAAAGTATATTTCGCCACCATATAAAGGAATTTGCCCTAAGTCAATCAATTCGAATTTTTCTTCAATTAAATTTTTTTCATTATTAGTATAATAAATATTAGATTCAATTATAACAAAATTATCGGAATTTTTACACAAACAAAAAAACAAAAGAAAACTGTAACATACTAAAAAATAATTATCAAATTTTGCCAAGGGTGCTTACTTTTTGAGATTGGAATACGATAGTCCGTATCTATCACCATTTAGTATTTCATTTATTGAAAGATTATTTTTATTATTTAACGTAATAGAGTTTTAAAGGTTTTAAATGATTTTTTTGCCCATTTATTTCTCGAAAATAAATCTAAATAAGTAGCGAAATATTGTCCGTACAAATTTTAATTGAACTTCAATTCGGGAATTCAGCTTGGAACTCTGCAGATATTTAACATTAGAAATTAAAAATTTGCAAAAGAAAAAAAAACATTTGACAAAAGATTTGCAAAAATTTCATCGCCGCTGAAAAATTGCCTCAAAATTTATCTCAGAAATCGCATCAATCGACAATACTGTAACGTTACGCACAATGTTTTACGTCCGATTCGAGTGTAACTGGAACTCTTAAATAGCTCGCTCATATATAATGATGCGATGTATTTTCGCCCTGCATCAATGATGCGAAACGAGAAAGAGAAAGAGAGAGAGAGAGAGAGAGAGAGAGAAACAGACAAATGGCGTGCAGCCCCCGGGCGTAATTCCAGGAGGAGAGCGTGACGTGGAATATAACGAAATAATATCTTCATCCCTGTGCCGTATTCGCGTTATCAGCCAGGACCATTTTTCAGGGGACAACAAAAATCGGAGAAACTTTTTCGCGGAGATGTATTGCCAAAATTACTTTCCGGACGGCGATAGTACGCTCGGCCTTACGTCAGTTTTGAAATTGACAATTGTGTGCGACCAGATCAGGGAGAGCCGCGTGGAATTTCTTTATATATAAAGACGAAGGATATGCAAGAATGTAGAATCGAGATCGGAATGAAGTGATGCAAAGGTATAATAATAATGAATAAAGTTCAAAGCTATACTTTTGCATTTATTTGCTGATATAATTGTGTATGCATCGCAAAATGACTCCCGTACAATGCTCTCTCCCCCCCTTTACCTTCCTCTCTCCCCCTCGCTCTTTTCCTCTTTCTCTCTCGTGCTCTCTTTCTCTCTATTCACCTTTAGAGTATATGATTTTTTGTCCATGAACAGAATATTCTAACAATCGCCGGGGAAAAACCGGGATGGAGGTAACCCGATATTTGTTTCAAAAAATGATAGAGCCCCTCCCCCCCCCACCCCCTTAAAAATTATATCTTGCAATATTGGTAAATATCGACGTTAAACAATCTGTCATTATTGATCGCTCTCTGTACGACAATGATCATTAATGCGAATTCTATGAGTGAACTGAGTGGTAGGGAAACGACTATTTTTTGCAAAATAAGCCGTAATTTAGTTCTATTAAATTTTTGAATGGACGAAAAATTTATAGGAATGTTGTCTCATGATTCGAAACTCATCGAAGGAGAAAAGAATATATCCTTATCATTTTTTTGTCTAAGCTTTTCAAGTATTCAATTCATCTCGATAAACGTAGAGAAAAATTTCACAGAATGTACATACGAGACATGTGTTTCGTATGTACATTCCCTGAAATTTCCCTTCCCCCCCCCCCTCAAAAAAAAAAAACAAAAAAATTAGTATCTTTGACATAGATACATTGTGACAACATTTATAATCATATCTTACCTAAATTTATCGCGCCCGACTCAACACGGCTGCGTTCTTTTTTTTCTCATTTCGTATATTATAATAACATTTCACGACGAGAGAGAGAACCGTAATTATTTGCGGTAGAATAAATTCTTTTCTCTCTCTCTCTCTCTCTCTCTTTCGCTCACCTTCTCTCTATCCGGCTTACGCGGTTACGCGTAATACGATGTGCGTATATAAGTTTCTTAAGAATTTTATTACACTGAAACATTATATTAGAAGGGAACATCGTTACATTAATGTAATTATGCTTCGCATAATACTAACGAAATCAGGTTACAATTTCGCGTAACGTTATATCAGCGAAACCAATAATAAGCTCCAAAAATTTGCTTATGGAGCGCTTATTTTCGCGAGCGTGGCCAAAATTGAGGCTCCTAACGAAAAAAAAAAAAAAAAAAAATGCGGTCGAAATTGGAGACGTCACTATGTCGATTTACAATCGTATCCTCACAAATGTAAAAAAATTCGCATGCGTAAAATTAACCCTTTTTCCTCTCCTCCTCGCCACCTTGTATATACGAATCAATCTCGATTATAGATTGATATATTTTTGATTCGAATACCTTGTTCGCATTCGAAATATCCGATATAAAATTTGAAATGACGCCAGACTTTTATCTATCATTTTATCTATTTATCTATTTAAATTTAAATTATCTATTATTCTATCTGTTCATCTATTTATATATATTTTTATATTATATTTAATCACGACCCATGGATGAACCAAGATATATACGTATACACTTATCTCTCGTAATCGTCATCAATATCTATTAATAAACGCGGGAATAAATTAATAATTAATTAATTCGCCCATTAGTAACCTATGACCTGCAACGTAACATAGTACCGATGTATTTATGATATACCGATGGCCGCTGCTGTTTCGCCCGGAGCTTACCATGGGCCGTCTGGGAGTTAGACTACATCCCGAATGAAGCTTAACTTTTTGACGTACGGGCCCTATATAATCAACCAACGTCACGTTCATTATCTTTTCCCCGGAATTATGCGGGTGTGTGTGTGTACCATCTTTTAGAGAATTATATACCGTGATGGATAGTAGCGATGAGAGGCGACTGAAAATCTACGCTCGTTGGAAATAATGCGTTCCATATATAAGTTGCCCGCGTATATCTTTTTTCGAGAATATGAGACATATATTATTGATTTTCATTTGCGACGTTGTTTTCATTTGTACAATTTTGTCAGTTTTAATAATTTCGTCTTCCGTTATCAAACGGCTCATCCTCGAAGCGAAGCTGATAACGCCGCGAAATGTCAATTGATAAATACGTCGTAGATATCGAATATCTCTGTCTAGAAGAAAGATGCACATCGAAGTATTTAGAAATATTTCTCAAGATTTCTCGCAAGCCAACGGCGTGTCAGCAACCGTTCGTACGGCGTCTCGGACGTCTTCGCCGGGAACGTTTTTTTCTTTCTTTAACCCTTTTTTTTTAACAAATGAGAAGGGGATGGGATTTTTGTGAGCGAGGGCGTCACCCGCCCTAAGGATAGGTAAGGACCGTTCGGGGCATTTCGGGGCACCCGGCGGGATACCGCCGCCGTAGCTCTCCCTGTCTCTCGCGCTTTAATATCGTGGCATTCCCTTTATTCCGGGAACGGAGCGCAACGCGAGATCCACTTTAATCCTAATATACCATACGTAGCGTCGGCCGGGCAAGTATTGTCGCGGCGCGCGAGCCGCGAGCGCGACTGACGGACGCGAGGCGAGCGCGCGCGAACAGCTGACGCACCTGTCAAACGTCGCGGACGCCGGGCGAGCGCGCGGCCGACGTCACGGCCGATCGCTCGCGCTCGCGTGGCGCGAGACGCGAGCGAGAACGTCGCCCGCTCGCGGACCAAACATTCACCGGCGGCGATGTTTGTCCGAGTCGGCGGCGAAAGTCGCGCCGCGAGCGTCGCGATCGCGCGCCCGCCAGCGCGCCAGCGACGTCGCGAAAATTAGAAATTTATCTCTGAAACGGTAGCCGCGATCGCGAACGCGACGTTGCGGTGCGAAGCATAATCGTGAGAGCACAATTGATAATTATGGAAAATATCGCGGCTCGCGCGCCGCGACAATAGTATTCCGGCCCGGCCCGGGGGAGAGCCCGAGCGCGCCAAGCCCAGAAGGACGTCCTGTGACGCATTCAATTGAAAATCTCAAGGCACCCTCGTGCAACGTCGCAGGATAATATATAGGGTTACATTACGTGCAAAATCGATCGGTTATTTCGGCCGACGAGAGACATGGAATTCTCTCTCTCTCTCTCTCTCTCTCTCTCTCTCTCTCTCTCTCTCTCTCTTTCTGTCTTTCTCCCGTTTAATGAGACCGCCGTGGCTCTCGCTGGACGTTAATTCGCGTCGCGTTCACTCGCGAGACGGCTTTGCATTTGCGAATTGTTGGTCAACGAATTTGTCGAAAATTTTTGGACTAGCCTGGCGAGAGAATACGCTTGATATTTTACGATTGATATATTTGCGTGAGGAAAATTCTTAGATTAACAGAATCTTGAGGAGGGAAAGGGAGAGAATTGCAAAAATTATTCATTTACATTTCGCTCGCTGATACGACCTCCTCTTTCTCATCGTCGCTTCTCTGATACATTTGAATGATGTAGATGCAAAAGAACATTTTTCACATTTTTTTTTTTGTACAATATTGAATTAGAAGGGAAGAGATGGAGAGTCTTATTCTGTATTTTACACTCTGCATCGTTTCTAGATAAAAGTATATAATAAAATTACCCCGCAGCGTTTTTAATGCAATTTTGAAATGAAAAATAATGTATATATATATATATATATATATATATATATATATATATATACATATATATCTGGAAACTTCATTCAAACTTGCACTCTCTCGTGAGAAATATTTTTAATCTAATCTTGGAAAGTGCAAATCTGAAAAAGTGGCGAACGCGAAACGTTGTTGAAATTTTTCTTTACATTTCCGATTAATATAACGAGATCGAAGTTCAAAATTATTAAAAAATTCCGAATCTCTCATACTTGGCGGCGCCGAACGATTGGTTCTCATTATCATCGCGTATTTCGACACTTCTCGGATCCACTTTGCACTCGTGCCGCATGACGTAATGCTTTTCTCCGTCAATATAATTTTCTGAAAATTGAAAAATTCAACGCGTCCAAATATAGCGCTCAATTATGTCTAGCCTACTTTAATAAATTTCTCCTCTCTTTCCTCTCAATTTTGGATTATCCCCAAATATATATATATATATAAAATACACATATGACGTAGCATTGTTATTGCTGTTGATGTAGCGAGCGAGCGCGGTCGTGTAAATAGGAGCGCGCGCACGCTCTAATGGAAATAATATCCCGGCTCGCGTAATGAAATTATGTTTTCCTATGATCGATCAGGTGTACGCGTTGCCCGAGTGACGATTGTGTTGTCGCGAAGAGAAGTCTATCCGAAAGAGGACAAATTATTCCCGATATATACATATATATTTGTCTCGTCGAGCTTTTTTTCTCGTCGAAGCCGCCAGCCTCTTAATCCTCATCGTCATCGCGTGAAATCGAAAGACGAGTCGGTGAAATTTTCAAAATATTGTCGATCTAAGGTGATCCCGTTCGCGTGAGAATTGACGAAAGAATCGGGGAGCCGCGGTATCATTTTTATTTTTCACGAAATTTCTCTTCGAATCCACTCTTTTGCGCGGCAAAAATAATTATATGTTTCGAGTTATATGTTATTTATTTATTATTGCATCAGCAATATGAAAATTAGAGAGATGGCAATTTTTGCAAAATAAATTCACGAAAAACAATATATTTAGAGAGAGATTTTTTGACATTTCTCTCTCTCTCTCTCTCTCTCTTTACATATATATATATATATATATATATATACATACATACATATATATATATTTTTTTTATTTATATTTATAATAATATTAGATATTAATATAATAAATATCATATATATATAATATAATATTTATTAAAATAATATATATTACAAAATATTGACTTTTGCGAATTCTTTTTCTTTTTCTCCCTTTTTCTTTCCTGTCTTTTTTTCTATCCTTTTTTTCTTTCCTACCGACACGGGACTAAATTATAAACAGGAGAATTCAACGAGGGAGGACGCGAAGCGACGTCGCGTTTGAATATTCCCTTGCCGAGTCGAGGGAAGAAAAGACCGGCTTGCCAACCCCTTCGTTCCGCGTGGCTGCGGAATCAGTAACGAAAACGTCACGAACGACAATCGAAGACTCGCCGGGAAGAACACTAAATGCTATATTTTAAGAAAATTAGTATTTGTCGCGAAAAACTCTACGCGATCTCGGGAAAAAGAATGACATATAATTCTAATATAAAAATTATTATTTTTCCAGATATTGATAATGTGATAAAAATTCCCATATACATATTACGTCAAATAATTCATTTATTTATGTATAAACAGGAAAATCTTTCAGGTCATACAATATAAAAAAACAAGGTAAAAGACATTAGCAGATATTTATAAAAAAAAAAAACAAAAAATAAAATAAATAAATAAAAATAAAAAAATTCAAAGATAATTAATGATGCCAATAATATTATATTACAAGAAGATTTATTTAATTAAAATTTGCAGAATCAATTTTACTATATAAAGTTTGACATATCTTTTGTAATAAAATTAGAATCGTAACTTCTGTTGTCCTTAAATTCGTCATCATTTGAGATTTGATTTCGATGCCACTTTTATAACAAACGACACGCACGTAATTGTAAAGATGACTAAACGGGAATGTGCATTAATGTGTACGAATGCGAGACGAATAATTTGAGTTGCGCGAAATTCACGACACCGTGTTTCGTTCGCGCGTATATATATCCCGGCGGGGATAATGCGATGTAACGCGAAGTAATTTCGCGGCTTTCAGATTTCAATTTTTTTTTTTTCACCGCGAAATTATTAGCGGGAGGGAGGAGGGGGGAGGGAGAAGCGGAATCAGCGCCCCGTTCTAAATTCTAATAATACGTCAATTATTTGTCCCCACCGCACAAACGGAAACGCTCCCTCGAAAATCGTCGTATATTATATTATAAGCAAAAAAAAAGAAAAAAAGAAAAAAAAAACAAAAGATGTAAATGTGATTTTTGTCTCATTCCTTGGATACACTAGATATTTAAAGTAGAAACCCTCGAAGAAAGAGATCTTCGAGATTACCGTATCTCAGAGAATTCGAGCCTTTTCAAGCTGCACCAATGTAACGAACATGAGATTTTACAAACTTAAATTACTCTCCCCGTCTCTCTCTCCCTTTCTGAAATGAGGTGAAATCATTTGTTCCGACGCGAAGGAAAGGGGTAATTGTTTTTTCTTTTTCCGAACCAAATGTAAATCAGAAAGAGAGAGAGAGAGAGAGAGAGAAGACGCGCGTAGCGGAGGAAATAAAAACTCGCTTTTTAAAGGGGATGGAGTCGCACGCGAGTTCGCTCTCTCTCTCTCTCTCTCTTCTGAAGATCAAAGAAAAAAGAAGAACTGCGCGCGGCACGGTTTTGTGTACTTTTTAAAGTTAATCCAGTGTGTGCGGGTCGCCACCCCGGTCTGCCCCTTCCGTTTCAAACGGGGGTGGCGGAGAACGCGAAAAATCGGTTTCGGTGTTAAATACTCGCTCTTCTCTTCTTTTTTTTTTTTTCTTTCTTCTTCTTTTTTTTTTTTTTTTTTTTTCGTTGCGTGACCGACAGACGGACGGCCGGCCAGAGCGCGGTGATGTTCCCGCAACAAAAGCTCCGCTTTCGTTCGTCCCGCCCTAATGAAATATCATTTATTCACGGAATTTAGATCCGGTGTGCGCTATCTCTTTCTCTCACCTGCTCCTCCCCTCCCTCCCCTCTCCTCTCTCTTTATCCCGGTCGTGGCGTACGCACAGATTATTTCGGGCTGCAACAAATGCGACAGCTCCCGCGTATACGCTGACGATATATATTAAATACGTACATTTTTTCCTCGTGTAAAGCAATTGTAATATTGAAAAAAAAAAAAAAAAATGTTAATGACGTGCCAGAAACATAGGTAAGGTGAAACGTTCATGAAACTTACGCGGAGACTGGAAATTATTATACTTTATTCACGAAAAAAATATCTAACACGTTATATCGTGCATAAAAGAATATGTATTTATAAGACGGAAAAGTTGTAGATATAAATGATAGCGAGATAAATACAGCGTTTTACACGGCAATGCCTTTAATTCGCTTGGACGAACTGAGAGGAATTGCGAAAATTAATTCAAGAATGTTTTTTTTTATAAATAAAATGTGTAAAAAAACAGAGAGAGGGAGAGAGAGAGAGAGATGAACAACGCCATTAAATATTTCTAGATAAAATAATTATATAAAATAATAAAATAATTTATTAGCGAAAGAATTGAGATTCTTGGGTGTACCAACGGAACCACTCTCGATACGCAGCGGCAAATAAAAAGGAAAGGAAAAAAGAAAATGCATATCTTATCCCACGTGCGGACATATGTCATTTCTAGGTCTCGTGTATTCCCGAACGATTGCACAACTGTTTGCCACGCCGGCGATAAATATAGCTGTTGCTTTCTTGCTCCCTTTATCAAACTGCACGTCAACTTGCATAATATGCGACCGACGCAATGAAATAAATTCCGGGCGACCTTATTACACGCGCACTCACTCGATCGCTCGATATGAATTTTAATTTCGATCGCGAAGAAAAAAGAAACCTCGCCGCGCGTTTCTCGCGAAAAAATGATGCGATCTCGGCGAAAAATTGGCTGAAATTCTATCGTTTTATATAGGGTGAGTAATTTTAAGTTATCCACTCCGATAACTTTTTTTTTTTATTTTTGATTGTAGACGCAAATGGTTCAGACAAACAGTTGTATAGATTGAAGGGGATATTAGATCAAAAACTAAATATTTTATATTTTATATCAAAATATGTCAGATTAAAATATATAATAATTCAAAAAATATTTAATGAAAAAATACTTTATTATAGCGTTTTGAAAAGCTCTCCGCATAAGCAACAAGAATATGCAATAAAAATGGGAGGTTCTATTTAAGAAAACATCGATCCCATTGACCTGATCTTGAAAAGGTTACTCAAGGTCAAGTGAATATTTGCATTATGCGGCCCTCTTAAAATCATATAACTTTTCTCTGAAACATTATTTGTTTATATTATTTTTTTTATTTTTGATTGTAGAATCAAAAATGAAAAAGTTATTGGGATGAGTAATTTAAAAAAGACTTATCTTGTATATAATATATATACATATTGATCAAAATGTAATGCGCACATAACCTCTGGAAAAATTAAATCTATTTTATACGCGCGCGCGCGCGCGTGCGTGCGTGTGCGTGTGTGTGTGTGTGTGTGTGAACTTTCACACGTGTCAAGTTATCATGTCTTATATAAGTTGAATGTAAAAAAAAAGAAAAAAAAATTTGTGGCACTTTTTCATAAAATAATTAGGATTCACAAAAATCTCTAATAGAGCTTTTCTCACTCTCACTTTTCAAGACGTTGTGTGACATTTGATTTTGACAGTTCGTGGAGTTTAAGTGATTTATTTTCCGAGATTGAGCAATGTTAACCATTGAGCAATGCTTTGCACAAACTATATATA
>JBCEZV010000005.1:1693080-1778063 GCA_039654365.1 Cataglyphis livida
ATATAGTGTCTCAAAATTAGATCGACGAACTTCTAGTTATAAAGAACATCAAAACGAGCCAATTAATTTTGACAGTGTCATAGTGTCGGCATTTTGAAATTAAAGTTTAAAAGTATGATAATATAATGGCAACTCAAGAAGAAAATGAAATTGTAGAATATATTCAACAATTCTTTTCATGAAACAGAAGATCTCAGCAATAATGTTGAAATATTGCAAAAGGAACAACGGATTTCCGTTGGCATGAACAACCTATATATTGTGTTATCAAATTTTTGTGAATACCATCTGCATTGTTTAATATAATTTACATTCATATCAAAATTGATAATTATATTAATTTATGAAACATTATTTTAGAAAAAAGAAGTTACGATAAAAGGATAAGGAGACACATCTTATGATAAATATAGGGGTTTTGCCAACAATGTCAGTTGATCTAGAACTTTTTGGATGATGCCCCTTCAAATAGAAATGTCGTGTCTATTTAATAGTACAGTCCAATTTGAATAAAAAGTATACCAAATATATGAAAGAAATATATATTTGACAAAAAATGTCGAAATTTACATGTTTTTCAATATTAACTTTATGTTATTTTCAATTAAAAAAGCAAAAATTATAAATCTTTGTGATGAACAATACCGCTAACTAGAGACAAGGTTCCAAGGTAATTGTAATGGCTCTTGCAGACCAGCGCGATGCGCGATCCAATGAGCGTACAGCTTTTCCGAACGTCATATCCGTCGCATTATGGAGTCACAATGACGTCACAACAAAAGTTGACCAAGTTTGAAGATTCGTTGCACGCGACGATCGATTCAGGTGAAATAATAATAAATGAAATTGTGGTGATATATTAGCAATAGAACAAGACGATTATGAAGATTATAAATACAAAGATTTCGAAGATTTGGAATTAGAACTTGAAACAGAAAATATTGTAAATATAAATAATTATTAATCATTTTAATATAGAATCAGGTTAGATAAATCCTTGACTGACACACAATACTTGTTTAACAATAATTATTTTAAATAAATATATTTATATATAAAATTTTCAGTCCGATAATATTCTTTAAAACTTAACTCGTAAATGTTTGAAAACATATTAATATTAGAAGTGCAAGAAATGCTATATTTATGGCAAAGATTAGACGTAAAAGTAAAGGGAATAAATATAACATGAAAAGCTTAGGAACAAGTGAGTCGAGTTCTCAGTATGTATATTTGTTTTTTTATATTTTATTTAATATAAGATTATAAATTGTTACATATAACTTAATATATTATAATAATATGTCATTTCTTTCAAAAAGATGCCAATACAAAAATTTGTCAGAAAAGTGGAAAAATTCTCGAGTAATCTTGCTCATTTCTTTACAATAAAAGTCAAGAATACTGTGATTTGGGCATAAAAGAAGACGCATGGCCAGAAATATCTTCAATTAATATGTCAAATAGATATTTAACTGAATGTTTAGTAGCTTAATTAAAATCCGTTTATCATACGCAATAGACATTCACATTATGTATAGAATTCATATTAAACGCGATGAATTATCGATTATTAGTATTTTCATAATTTCCTTATATGTCTGAAAAAAATTGCGTTTTTTGAAAAATACTATATTAATATCAGTAATATTGTCATTTGATCCTTCTATGATACGACTTATCGCTTCTTCATTCTAATGATTAAATTAATTACTTTGTCATTAACGCATGTATGTTCAATAGAAATATATTTTAGTATTAAGTTTAGTGAAACAGCTATTGGAGCTATAAATATGTAAAATACTTAAAGTATACATTATTTTCTTTGGTAAAAAATATTTGTATGTATATTTAAAGCAAATTGCAAGAAATCAGAGGTAATATTTTAATATTATAATCATATGATAAAATAATTTGTAAAAAAACTTTTTATTTGTATTTTATCCATTATTTTTATCTTTTATAATTTTTATAATTTTTATTATTTTATCCATCATTTTTATCATTTATCTTTTACAGTTCAAAGATCAAAAAGAAGGGTAGTTGGCATATGAAAACAACAAGATAGATTTATAAGATTTCTATATCAATTTTCATCAATCCATTATAATTGGACCAGACGAGAGAGAAGACACAATAAAGAAAGTCATAAGCAGTTGTGAGAAATAGAACTTAATGATATGTATCTTAGACGCCTGTATAATTATATATGGGCAATTTGTTTCTCATTTTTAAGAATTAAATAAAATAAAATAAATTAAAATAAAAATTAACAATACAAAAATTATTTTTCTAATTATTTTTCAATTCTATACAATTACAATATTAATTCTAAGTTTTTTAAATTAAAGCAATTGTCACTCAATTTTTTCAATTAATTTTTTATGCTTTACTGCTATGCTAAAGCGCTGCATCCGCCATTGTGCCCGTACTTGTGCAATAATCTCATTGAAATAGGACAGAAGATATTACTCTCTCGTTCTATCTCAACTCGGTTCCCTAATTTTAGTCACAAGGCATATCCAGATATATAAGATCTACATTTAACTCATAGTTTTAAAAAATGATACTTTACGTCGAAAGAGCATGTATTCAAAAATACATTTATGCAAAGATTATATATAAAATTAAATCAATCAGAACAATTTTTAGATACTATAGCAAGGCATTTCATTTGAACTGCTTTTAATGCAAGAAATTTATTATCTTGCGTAAATTATAGGAAACAATTATTAATAACAAATAAATGAGCACATAAATGAACAGATTGTATTAAAGAAAATTTATTCAATCAATCAATACAAATAATAATCAAAATATTGTCACAAAATCCAGATTTTTCAAAATTCGAGTGACACAGTTTGGCAGCAGTTAAAGACACATTAAAGTCAAAACATTTCATTAACTATTGAAATGTTAATAATAAATCATTGGTAAAAATAATGACGAATAAAATTCAAAGTTCGAAAAAAATTATTTTATGTCATATATCAATTTGAATAAAAAGTAAAAGTATCATATCTTGTAATATAAAGTATTATGGAATATACAAAAGGAGTAAGATGAGAAACAAAAATTTAATAATAAGCAACTGAATTCGTAAAAGAATAATGGAAATATAATAAATAATCACAAGAACGATCTTTATAAAAATATATGATAGAAGAAGGATATACCAAGATCTAAGAGAAAGAATCATAAGAAAAACATATTGCAAAATATGCGTTCAACAAAAATATGTAGCCAAGAGAATTTTAAATAATTCTTCTACGATATAATATGAATTTTCATTGATGAATTATAAAAGCGAATAAAAATTTATCGTCATTTAAGATCGATTTGAATCTCTCTGGCGCACGTGACTTTGTTAAACATAATAATTAGTAACATTATAACATAACATTGTATTTAGTTTGTCGTTTTTATTTGAGGGTAGTCATATATGGCAGTGCATATCAAATATTCAAAAATTTTGAAATATTGTATCATAAAAATTAATTATATTATAAAGATAATTTTGAAAACAAAACTATATTTAAGTAGTGTGCGTTTCATAAAAATCGACACATTGTGAATGTTTTGTTAAATGTACATTATCGAATCCAAGGATTTTAATGTTTTTCACACTGTCGCTTACTAATTGCGAACAAAAATTGTCGCTTGAGCGAATAAAATACATTCAGATAAATATTCAGTTAATCAACAAGATTACATTATTAGTGCAATAAATAGTCGACTCCACGATTACTATAATTAATGCAATTGCACCGACGAAATTTATCTGCTCTATATGTCATTGTACGATTAATTAGATATTTGTTTGTGCGAGAACAACCGCAAATTTCATCCAACCGAATATTTTTTGTAATATCGCAATCGCTCTAATATCATCGAAGGGCGGATCATTTCACATGCCGCGTTTTTGGCGGTTCCGGAGGCCATCGGGTCTACATAGGTAGATAGGTAGGTAGGTAGGTAGTTGAAATTCAGGTTTTCGAGGCCCGGCTCGCGGGCAGACGCCGTTCGCCGCCGCTGTCGGCCCTTCGATCCCACTGCTTCTAAATACCGAGGATGCCTGTACATTCCGATACAGGTCCGCTCAAAAATTCTCACAACTGTCGCGATTACTGTGCGATACAAGTGCCGAAAATTTATTGGAACAGAAAAGTAGTTAGGCATATGTGAATTCAAATTCAATATCCCTTTCTAGCAAAAACGTGATCCGCAAAATTCGCGTGACAACACCAATTTATTGATTGCTGAGAATATTAGTAATATCTTAACTGTTATCACCGCTACCTTTTGAGAGACTAGATTAAATGAACAATTTAGACCCATAAATAATGTAAATAATTACGACATATATTCCTGTGACCGTAATCGTCAAGGAGGTGGTGTCGCTATTCTTATTGAGAAATAATTCACATTTACACAAATTATAGACGATAATATATATCTCATCTGTAATCGACATAATATTGAATATATTTTTGGTAAAATTTGGCTCAGCTCAGATATATTCATTTACATCTGCTCTCTTTATAGTCTTCTTCGCGGTAGCAATTTCTTCCAATTTTCCATTCAATTCAGTGCCTGATTCAATAATATCAAGCAAAAATTTTTAAATTATTTCATGCTACAAACACAAATATCAAATCACAAAATATAAAATATAATAATAAAATGTATTATTGAATATATAACAAAAATTTATTATAGCTTATGTATTATAGCTTATGTAACAGATGCTATAATATCTTCAACATTAAATTATAATTAGACCGTTTGAAATGTCTACAAGATTTAATAGCAGCATTTAGAACAACTTTTTGGATAATAATTTACCAAAACTGTTGGAAGATATTTTATTTTATTAAATATAAATGCTTACCAGCAAAACGCATTACCACATAATGCAAGATATGTGCGCTAGTTTTTTAACGAAAAAATTCCAGAAAGATGGATAAGACAGGGTGATCTTATATGATGGCCAGCACGGTCATCTAATCTGACGCTCCTAGACTACTTTTTATGAAGTCATATAAAAAAACATATATATAAGTGATAGATTAATCGCGAGGAATTAGAAGAAAAAATTATTGAAGCAATCATTACAACCCAGAATAACACCAGAAATGATTATCAATGCAATAATCTATTACGATGTGCACAATTATGTATCGGGTGGTTAGTTTAAACATTTCTTGTAAAAATTTACTTTAGAATTAAAATTTGTTAAACATGTTTGATTTTTAATTATTGATAAAATTACTTTTTACTAAAACAGTTGTAATTTTGTATTTCCAAATAGAATGAGAATGAGAATTTAATTTCACAGTTTGGTGAACTCTTTGAATATTTTTATATATTATATAGAAATCGTTCGAGAAATAAAATATAATTCTAAAATATAATGTATGTGGAATAATCGTGATGTATATATCTAGCCCAAGCATTTAATTCTCTGAATGAAGCTAACTAGTTGACAAAAAATTGTGCAACAAGTGTCAACTTGCATACCCTTTTTTCTTCTCTTAGTAAAATATATATATATATATATTTAAAAAAAAATATATATAGATTGAAACGAGAGCAGGATACATAAAAATATTCCTTGTCGCACAGTTTTTCTGTCCTGAATATTAATCAATATCTCATTTGTTTAAAAAAATTGCATCATTGTATATTGATACGAACAACTGCAATGCAATTGGAAAATATTGAGAAGATATCGCTCACAACAATAAAATATGCACCGTCGATGATGGTGAGAAAAAAGATGAAAAAAATAGGAGGGAAGGAAGAAACTTTCGGCGCGCTCCTATTTTTTTACATGGCAGAAGCAGCAACTTCCACGCTACTCCTCGGGCGGAATATTCAGGTTTCACGAATGGAACAAGAGAAAGAGAAAGAGGTGAGCGCGCAGTACGCATGCTGTACGGTTTGATTCTCCTCCTCCTCCTCTTCCTCCTCCTCCTTCTCCTGTTTCTCCTGCTTCTTGAGAACGAATGCTCGATCTCCACATACGAAACTACAAAGACCCGAAGTATCTTTCGCGTCGTTTCAAATAAATAAGCGTGGGAATCAACAGAGACTCTACTATAGCAACAGATCCGAGCCGTTTATCGCAAAGAGTAAGTCAATATTAAACAATTATATAAATTTTAAGAGCAACGAATTCTTCAGATATTTTCTCTTTTGTATATTTATAGTCCTCGATAATTAAAAAATTTAATAGAAAAATAACTTTCTGTTTAAGAACGATGAGTATATAATACAAATACTCAAGTATATTATACAAAATCTTGTAGTTTTTTCATACTAAATAAAACTCCGATTTTTTAATTTATGATAGTTGCAAAAATAGATTATTTTAATTCAAATTTTATCGTAATATCACTATAATACAAATTGAAAAAGTTTATTATTAAGTATATTATTAGAACTTTTTTAATACTTAAAAGCAATTTATTGTATTAATTATTGAATATTGAAATTAGAAGTCAAAGAGAAAATTTTCTTCAAAAACTAAAAAAAAATAATGACAATGATAATGAAATAAATCTTCGTTTTATTGTAGTTTTGGCAATGGTTTATTATGGATGCGTTTAGAAGATACCATTTGATATCAACCATTGCGTGAGCGCTTACTAAGCAGAGATATGTTTTCTGAATGACCATTTATTAGATAGTGCAATCTGTGCACGCGCGAAATATTGTAAAGCAAAAATATAATTTTCTACAGTATAAAATATTGATAAATCAGTGGATAACAATTTAATATTCTGGCATTATTAGATGACGGTGCTTATTCGGAATTACACTAAGAATAATATTCGTGAATTACGCGGGGCACCATTTATGTGACATAGGGTAATGCACACGCGCTTTATCATGCATGAGAGATGCACATCATGCTTCGGCGCTCTAAATGATGGCGCCCAATTATCGCCGACTACATGCGCGAGAATAAAATACGACTTACGCCGATTTACAAAATCTGTCTCCAAATTTTGAGAAAGTTTTAATCCGCATATATCGAAAATGGAGCGTTTTTCGCAAAGAGAAATCTTCCAGCAGTTCGGAGTAAAGACGCTGGGTACAAGGCTCAATCCCAGTCACTCGCAAGAAATCGATAAAAATCCTTTGCTTTCGCATTCATATAGGTAGTCCCCAAAAAATGGCAAATCAAAACCCTCTAGCGCCATTAAGAAAAGAAATTCTATTATTATTTGGATTTTAGCTAATAATAAACAGGAATTTTAAAGCTATAAGAAAAAACATGAGTTTAATGGGACGAAGATATGTACAATATATATATATATATATTTGTACATTTATTTTGTACAAATATTTTCATTTAACTATTTATATTTCAAAAATTTAATAGATATTACACTTACTGTTTAAAAAACAAAACTATTATGAATTTATCAACGTATCAGATGTTAGATAGTAAATAAATATAAAGTTCTTTTTATCAATCGACGGCAATGTTAAATAAATTTATATAAGTTTATAAGAATTACAATAAATATATATATGTTAATTAAATAAATATATGTTAATAAAAATTATTTGAATAAAATATCAACATATGCAATACATATCAACAAATATAAACACATGTATACACATGTATACACATATTTTTTATATTTAATATATTATATTAAATTAATATATTATATTATATTAAATATATTATAATAAAAATAGTACGATGAGTAGTTAAAATAAAATGTATTAAAATAAAAAAATTGTAATTGTATTACCTTATGTCAGCACCGTATATTCCCATCAATTATAACATTCGCTCATCAAAATTGGAAAGAAATATTTCTCTTACTAATAAAGGATGCTTGGTGCAAAGTTTCATAAATGCAGCAGCCATACTTGCTGCTGATTGATATTTTATTTAAAATGAATATGTGGAAAATATAAGAATATATATAATGTGTGATTGTGTTATTTTGATATAATATATTATGGTATAATATAAAATTCACAACATTCGTAAAGTAAAATGGAATATATTCTTTCAAAAAATATTTTTCAAAATTTTTGTCATCTTATTTGCGCTTTGATAGTGCAATTTATTTGAAATGTAATTAGGATACCTAGAAAATTGGGATTTAATCTTAGCAATGCAACATAATTTTGATGCTTGAACAATTCACGCTGAGCAAACGAGCAAAGATGATTACAGTCTCTGAATAGCCCAGAAGTATCACGTGCAATCTTGACATCATTATTTTCCGCTACAGAACGAAGTATAACGAACTACGTTTCATTCTCTCATGATTAAGTTAAATCGCATTTAACATGTAACAAATTTTTAATGTCGCGCTATGAAGTTATTGCTATTATTGTAGTTTCAAGTCCTCTTTTAATTTTTTTTTTCAGAGAGATTGGATCAGTTGACACGATCCAATCCAATAATGCATTTAAGAATGCATTAGCTATCAATCAACAGTATGTTAATATTAGACTCTTGGAATGGACATTGTTCCGCGAGCCCACAAAAGTTTATACCATCTAAATATAAAAATGTACGAATTTTAATAATACAAAAAAAAACAGAAATAATTCGACCTCTTGTTTATAGGTTTAGAATATAGAAAAAGTTTGGACATTTAGTGATCGCGTTAAATTATAATGTCAATTTACATTTAAAAAATAATATCATCAAACTACATCAAAATCCTTAATATATATATTAGGGAGACCGGAAAGTAATCGTTTCTGCTCATGTCAATATTTGTTTATCATTTATCAGCTCTTTGTACTTCAAAGTCATGCCAAAGAAATTTTGAGGTTAAAGTGACTTATTTACTTGTAAATAATTAAATCTTAAATTTTTTTTGTAATTTTATCCGGCATTGTATGCTTTTTCACAAGGGTAGTAGTAACAGTTGCTACCAAAAACATTTGCGATGTTTATCCAAGTGCAATAG
This sequence comes from Cataglyphis livida, assembly GCA_039654365.1. Taxonomy (NCBI): domain Eukaryota; kingdom Metazoa; phylum Arthropoda; class Insecta; order Hymenoptera; family Formicidae; genus Cataglyphis; species Cataglyphis livida. Next base: position 1,702,038 of record JBCEZV010000005.1, read on the forward strand.
ACGTCGTAATTCGTAAATGCCAAAGGTGGTTTTCTAAGTTCAGATTCGGTAATTTTGATCTTTCCGATTCGTATCGACCAGGAAGACCAACAACTTTAGACAATGACGTGTTAAGGGCGGAAGTGAAAGCAAATCCGTGTCAGACAATCGAGGAACTGTCAAACATTCTTAACCAACCTTGGTCGACCATCCAAGAACATTTGCAGCAGATTGGTAAAGTAAGTAAGCAGGTGTTTGGGTCCCGCATAATCTGTCTGAAGAAAACAAAGCTAACCGATCCACCACATGCAACTTATTGCTTGCAACGGCACAATACAGAAACGTTTTTTGATCGCTTGATTACTGGAGATGAAAAATAGGTCCTCTATGATAATCCAAAACGCAAGAGGTAATGGTTCTCTCCGAATGAATCGCCACGAAGTACTGCTAAGTCAGGTTTACATTCCAAAAAGGCGCTTTTGTGTGTTTGATGGAGTATTCGCAGAATCTTTCATTTTGAAGTGCTGAAACCTGGACAAACTGTGCAAAACAACTGCAAACCTTTACTGTGAACAATTGGATCGAGTAAATCAATCTTTAATTGAAAAGTGTCCAGCGATTGTCAACAAAAAAGGCGTTATTCTGCAACACGATAATGCAAGACCGTACTGCGCAAGACGAATCCTGGAAAAAATTAATGAATTGGGGTGGGAAGTACTGCCTTACCCATCATACTCGCCTGACATTGCACCATCGAATTTCCATTTATTCCGATCGCTACAACACTTCTATGTGACAAAAAATTTAAAAATTTGGATGATCCAAAATACCATCTCCAGATATTTTGCTAAAAACCAATTGATTTTTATCGATCCGGCATTAAAAATTTGCACACTAGATGGCAAAAGATTGTTGATAACAAGGGTAATTACATCATTGATTAAAAATAAAAACTTGTTAAAAATGTATTTGTTTGAATGTAAAAAAACTACATACTTTCCGGTCCCCCTAATACAACTATCCTCTTCACGATTCCATAATCTTTTCAAATATGCCTAGTTTAAAAGTGGCTGCAACAAAAAATGGCCACATAATTTGAAAACCCGGTAGATTTTTGTTACTACAGAAAAGATATAGATATAATCCTATACTATATTTTGAGTCATATTACGACTACTATACTATTATTAGTTCCCAGGTATTTATAAAAATATCTCACTATCTTCAAACTTAACGAAACTTTGGCACCAAGCATTTTAGATCGAAATAAGATTTTTGACCACCATTTTGTTTTTTTCATTATACTTGAGATTTTTGAGTCAAAAATACTCTAGACAATTTTTAAATACTCAAAATAAGGTCTACACAAATTTTAGGCGAATCGGAGAAGTCGAATTTTTCGCCATTATGTTTTTTGTTAAAAACCCTGAAGGGTTAAAGTATATCCATTCAACGCAGGGAAGGCTATATATATCATTACTTCTAAATTACAATTCGATCGGAGCATAAATACACTAGCAATTCAAAAATAAAAAATCCGCCATCTTGTTCTAAATGCTTCATTGTAGAGAAGCGAGACTACTTTCGTTTTAATCGACTCGAAAAGGAGATTAACTGAATTTATTCCCGATATTCTAAAATTTAAATTTAAATTAGTATTAGTTTTAATTTTTCTGAATTTTAATTGTAAAAATCTGATATTCTATAAAATTATAATAACGACCGTAATAAAAGACTTTATCAAATTCTGCGTAAAATCTAATTAATAATTATTCAATTATTATAACATTATGCCGTTCTATTTGATACATATATATATTATTTCAATTTATAGACCGCTATATTATTTCAGAATATTCTCATATTAATTTTTCATTTGCTTGATTTCGACTATCTTAATTATACTGTTTTATTGTATATTATTTCCCTTAATAATTAAAATCATGGATCTCTTAACCAGATCGCACGGATCTGTAAATCTTGACGCGGAGACAGAAAAAATCAAAACCCGTTGAGGAATGCGAAAAGATTAAACGTGTGAAGTCGATAGAAATACAATCATTATACCAAAATCTTGAATAATATTCAATTTGATTTAAATAAACTACAACACTTACCCGACCAACTTAATTATCTTAAGAACAAAAAATTTATGATAATGAAGAACGCGCAAATGAGCCATGACGAATGTGGATCTTATGATATTAATAATCCTCCTCCTCCACCCGAAGCATAACCAATGACTGTGCCTGCTTTAAAATTAAAAGATGTTGCAAATATTCCGCATCATGACGACTATAAAATATCAGTATTTCAATTCGACCGTGCATGTGATTTAGTACCTTTTGTACAAGAATCTCAACTTGTATAATTTATTATAAATAAAATCGAGGGAGACGCAGATCAAGTAATAGAAGGGACTACGTATACGCCGATCGTAGATCTTCTCGATAAATTAAAAATAATTTTTGCGCTCCATAAATCAGTCGCTCAATATAGAGGTGAGTTAGCAAATAATCGAATTATATGCATATAAATTATCGAATGAAACAATTTTGAAATTTACCGGAAAAATCAAAGACTTGCGAACAGCCATATTGGACGGTCAACGACGTCAAGGGAGATGTTATGTTGGCGGATTTTATAATAAAGTCGAAGAGAAAGTCCTAGAAGTCTTTATTAACGGCCTACCGTCGGATGTAATCACCCGAATGGAATATCGCCAACCGGTTACTTTAGATGATGCCATTGAATGGACCTCATTCGTCAATACTTTTTAATTAATATTTCAATAATTATTGCAAAAATTGCAAAAAGATAAAGAACTTTTCTGTTCAGTTTACTTTCCTCTATCTCGCTCATGAGCGTTGGCACAATCTTTGCAGAACACTCTGTATATGTAGTGACGTGACGTTTTTGAGACGTCCGTCACAAAGGCCGAAGGGCCCGATCGCGGACAGTTTTTCGGGCCTGCGTCCTCCCGAATTAGGGAGAGAGCGACTCGATCGCAAATCAGCGGATCTGTTCTTTCTATGTTTTTCGTTCTTTGTGTGTTGTCTTATAAGCACGTAAGCTCTATTATGAGCCCGCGAAATAGTTCGGCAGGGAAGAAGGCGAGATCCCATCCGGTAGAAGAAGGATCACAGGAAAGAAAGTAGCCGAAAGCGATCGTCTGAGCCGAGAGAAAAGCGGGGACCGCCATGTCGCTTTATATTTACAGCACAGAAATGCATCTGCAGTCGGCTTTAATATTTGTATTCGGCAGCAAAGAAAGAACGGAAGAATCCGATAAGGGATGGCATTCATACGAAGCGAGGGAGTCTCAACAACGAGGCGAAAAGAGAGCTCAATCCCGGGAACTATTTGAGGAAATAGAAGCTGGAGCTACCCGGACGCTGCAGAGGAGCCCATACCTCTCTGCCGAAGAACAATTTTGATTACGGGGCAAAATAATCACCCGTACAGCATCAAATCACAAGAACCGCGAAGGACGGCCCTGTGAAACGCAGAAACGCCACAGGTAGCCTATTTGCTATTTATCGCGCCGGCGTGTCCCCGCAGGACGATCGCTCGGCACTGTTTGGCGTGATACCAGCGACGACACAGGCTCTGATTACGTTAACGACACCGAGCGAATCTTGTGAAGGATGAAAAGTAGTAGTTATCGAGATATTATTAGACAGCTGATCTCAATATTGCGTATTGCGCCGCGGTTCATACACCACCCTCTTACATGTGTGAATATTGAGAGTCGGAATTGTTATAGTATTATCTGTGACATAAAGAGGTGTACGCGAAAATACACGGATATGGAGCAGTTCATTATAATTATCGGGAATATTGTTTGAAATCTTTTGTGTTATCTACGACATATGAGCGACGGAAGAATCTTTTCCGGAATATCGTAATCCCACTGCAAAATATTCTCGTACGAATCTTTATATTGCTCGCGCTAAGACGGATTACTGGGTTCAAAATAATTGCCGCTATCGTGCGCAAAGTAGTTATCGTGGGCCGAAGGAATTTTATTGTTGTCGCGATCTAATCATATCGCGCCCGGCGAAAAATCTTCGCGGTAAAAAAACCGAGTCAAATTCACGCACATGGTAATCGTATACTTTTGCGTCCGGTTTTACCGACCTCCATTGTTGTTATTTTCCAACATAAACGACCGCTTCTTAAAATCAAAGGCGACAATTATCGATCTGTATATTCCACACAATTTATCATTTTAATACATTATTGTTATTTGCTAATTTATTAAGCGAATTTTTACTTGTGGCTTTTGTCCTCTCGATTCTCGCCTTTCTCGTCCCCCGAACCACCCTCTCTATCACATCGTTTAGACTGAGTAGTCACGTTTTGTTCTGTCGTGTTAATAATTCGATTCCGTGATCTTTTCGCATTTGTAATAATTCTGTTCGTGCGGTGCGGCCTACACCAATGCTGTGACGTATGCGAAGACGTAAGGGCCTATCGGGCGCGCTAACTTTCGCTTCGCACCAGCACTTCGCGTGGCAGCCAATAAAGTTCGGCGCCTTTTCCGAATTTAAGCAAATTAAAATTATTGGCAGCGAGCGAGAAAAGATCGAGTATAAAAGGGCCCGTTCTCGAAGAGCGGGCATACTCGCTTCTTACGCGCAGTTATACCGCATAGTTAAACCGCTTTTCGATACACCGCATTATACGACCGCTATTCTCTCTATCTTGTTAAACCGCTTACGACGACCGCTTTTTCTTTGTACATTTTCTTACCACACGACCGCTTTTCTTTTCGGATTATTCTTTGCTCGGATTAATTTTGTGAATAGTTGTATCAAATTATTTATTATAATTAAAGGTGTTTATTATTGTAACTATACGTGCGTGAATTTATTTTTCGTGTGCTGTCTCCCTTATATGTTCCGTGTGTCGTCGCGCTCTACGTCTCGCGTCGCTAAGAACATATATCATTTCTTTGAGAAAAATATTAAAAGATACCCCTATCGATATAAAAGATACTTTAGATCTAAAAGATATATAAGTTTCTAAGCATGAATCAATCAATTAATTTTTCATACCCTGAGGAGTCCACTGAATTCACTGAATCTATTAATCCTACTTCCGTAGAAGTTTATAATAAAAATTCTTCTTGTTTTTTCAATGAACCTGGCACAAGTGCCGAGTTCCCAAACCATCTCAAACAATTAAAATCTCTTATCAATACATCTCATCTGAACGACGAAGAGACAGATCACGTACAGACCATTCTAAAAGAATATGAAGACTGTTTCTATCTCCCAGAAGATAATTTAAAATCAATTACCTACGCAAAACATTTAATTCCAACTATAATGTATTGGACAACGTATCCATTTATGTAAAGCAATATAGGTATCCCCCCATTCACAAAAAAAAGATATAGACAAATAAGTAACTAAATTACTGGAGGTAAATTACTAAAGTAATAACTCCGTAAAGTAATAACTGCCTCGCCTTATAGCGCCTCTATGGATTGTCCCAAAGTAACGGATGGCCAACAAAAGTAGATAATGTAATCGACTTCAAGAAATTAAATGAAAAAAAAAAACGGTGAGAGATACCCTTTTCCTAATATCGTTGAAATATTAGACCAATTAGGAAACGCGAAATATTTTTCAGTTTTCAATTTAGCGCAAGGGTTCCATCAAATTTCCATGGATCCCAACAATAAAGTAAAAACTGCTTTCGCCATACGGGCGTAACTTTACGTACGTAAATTCAAAATTTGTATACGTAGAACGTTATATGAGAAATCAGTTAACTTCGCTATACAAAGACATCATCCAACAAATGTGCGAACTCGAGAAACAAGTAATACAAAACACTCTATCACTTGCAGCAATATTACTTGACGAGTTCGCCTATCGAATAATGAAATCACCTGGTTACATGGCTGTAATTGCAGGAATACACATTATAAAGTATCCCTTAGAATTCCTATTGAAGACTTACTTAGGAAAACAAACTCTTGCCATACAGAACTACCAATCACATTCAGGTAGTGGCCTTTACTTGGACACAGTACAATTGGACACGGTGCAAATGGACACGTCTCAAGTTGACACGAGAATTTGCACACGGTTCAATTGAACACAGTGCATTTGGACACAATAATTTTGGACACAGTAGCTTTTGGACACGTAAGAAAATACGTATTGTTTACTTGGACACAGCTTATTTGGACACTGTTCATTTGGACACCGTTCATTTGCCCATCGTTCTTTTGGATACCGTTTATTTGCCCACCGTTTTGGACACCACTCGTATGCAGGGAAGCACGCACACATACACACATACACACACACACACACACACACGGGGGGGGGGGGAGAGTGGAGGTGCCTTCAGACCCCCTCCCGCATCCGCCCCGCCGGTAGGCAAGGTGAATCTCTTAACAACTTACAAAGTACATACTACATTGTGTGTGTCAAATAAACGGTGTCCAAACGAACGGTGGGCAAATGAACGGTGTCCAAATGAACTGTGGGCAAATGAACGGTATCCAAACGAACAGTGAGCAAATGAACGGTGTCCAAACGAACGGTGGGCAAATGAACGGTGTCCAAATGAACTGTGGGCAAATGAACGGTATCCAAACGAACAGTGAGCAAATGAACGGTGTCCAAACGAACAGTGGATAAATGAACGGTGTCCAAATGAACGGTACGTGTCTTTCTGTGTCCAAACAAACGGTGTCAAAATAAACGTCCAAATGAACAGTGTCCAAGTGAGGGGTGTCCAAGTAAACGATGCTTATTTTCTTACGTGTCCAAAAGCTACTGTGTCCAATTGAACCGTGTGCAAAATCTCGTGTCCATTTGCACCGTGTCCAAGTGCACCGCTCCCACATTCAGGAACACGTCACTTTACATGACCTCCACATAATTACTAAACACGGAACACTCAAAGATTGTAATCCACTATTACTTATTTTTTATAACGGTACATGGTTCCAATTCACCTCTGTTCCTTCAATGATCAATTCCCCTCTCAAAATCAAGCTTCTGAGGAAATTATCCTGGAAATATTTAACTCCCAAATCCTTATCCATTAGTGGCATATACACACAACAAGACCTCGATAACTTAAGAGATCACGTTATTGACTAAGAAAAAGTATTACATGCCATCGCTCGAGGCTTCACAGGCCAAGAAATTCAATCAGACATTGTATCCTTGCGAAATTTATTAACCGAAGATTCGTTAAACCAAGTTTATAATAATACCTTAGCAAAAATTTGGAATGGATTTATTGCCTTTGGCGCGGCGACTGCCGGCGTTTTTGGCGTATTTATTATCATAAGATTAATTAAAATAATATTAGATATTTTAATTCATGGATATGCGCTACACGCCGCGTACGGATGTAGTTTATCTTTTAGAGTACCATCCTCTATTCCTATTCTTGAAGAAACTGTAGAACAACCCTATTAAGACTATCTAATTATTCGATTACATTGAAATCTTCACAGAAATTGGCTAAGCAAAATTTGATAAAGTCAAAAAAAAAAAGTAAAAAATATTATGATAGAAATTTAAATACACAAAATTTTACAATTGGCGATAAGGTTTATTTATTGAAAAAGCCAAGTAAAGAAAAACTTTCAGATCAATACTCTGGTCCCTACACCATTCTCAAAAAATTACCAATGAATAACATAAAAATAGATTTTAAAGGGAAATCCAGAATGATGCATGTAAATAAATTAAAATTAATAAAAACTTCAAGACGTAAATCCAGGATGAAGGAAAGGAGGATAATTTTATTATAACCGCGGCCTGGATTCGATAGATATAATTAGATTTAAAATTTAAGAACAAACCACTTATACATCACACTGTTATTAAGTACTTATACACATTTACCTATGTCTTCTAATTAATATTATTTCATTTACTAGACACTCTCTGGCACAATGGCCATCATTGCTTATGTCTGCGGAGGAGCGTATCTCATAATATTCCTCTCAATTTTATCAAACCCCTCGACATACTGTAGATTACGTGATCAATGACAATGTCATTTGCTTGATGTACGAAAAATTCCTCTAATAGAGGAAATCCCAGAACGAGACATATTAAATATACCTGTCTGATTAGAAAAAATTGATCTAGTGCATGACCAGCAAGATAAGCATGATTTCACGTTGAGAACGCGTCGAGTCCAATCATTCATAGATCAAATTCGTCACATGCTTAAACTATCAAGCTTAACTACAAGAAACTTTAATCTCATAGGTTCTTAACTTTAATCAATAAGTTTGGTTATATTTGATCGATCTGATACGCAACTCATCGCCAAGATAGTGTACGCTGATACCAAGGATTTGACCTATCATTCTCAAAAAGATCGTTAGGCCTTGGAAATATGCTCTTAGACAGTCTAAAATAGAGTATACTCTTTGCTATGAAGAGAACGGAGCTACAAAAGATTGGAAATTTTCAAATCAAGAATCTCTTAATAACAATATGACATTCATGTTAGTATATTCTTTTGTAAAGAAGCTGTAATTTTTAAAATAACAAAGAAAAATACAAAAAATTTTGCAGTTAAGGTGTTCACAGCTAAGTATCAGGGATCAAAGTATCAGAAAAAATTGAGAGGCGAAGAAGAGCAGAAGCTATAGGAGCTGAAGTAGTCATCTTGCCTAGAATAGCGAAAAATAACCAACTGAACTCTTCACATAATGAAAATTCTCAAAATAAATGAAATTCACAAATTCGCTATTAACAAAAAAGATCACCATGTATTTTTACAGAGTTGAATGGTTCGCCAGATAAAGGATCAAAAGACTACCATAAACAAAAGAAGCTTTCGAAATACAAAGATCTTATATTTACGAGAGCTCAAATTATTAATAGAAATAATAACAAATTTTCTATAAACTTATAGATATATGCTTATAAAGCAAGATGAAAAAGCTTTAATCAAGTCAAGCAACATTTTAAGTTGTATAAGATTCTTGCGCGATATAATTACGGAATTAAATATGAAATCTCAGTATAGCCCAAAGCGATTTATATAATACTATACTTGAATCTATATGTATAAAAACTTGAAAAGAATTTTATTGGATTTATCTATAATTTTTAACTATTTGTAAATCTTTAATAAAATGTCCTGATCAGAGCAAAAAAACATTATATATGAAAAGCGCGCGACTAAAATCGGAAGTCACAAGATAATTTTAAAAAATATAACAGAATTATTCATCAGAATTATTATTGGCTAACAATAAAAAAAGATATTCAGGAATTTATAAATAATTTTAGAAACTGTTAAATAAAAAAAACTAATAAAAGTAAAAATTAAACAGCCCATGTTAATAATAGATACCTTTGGAATTGCATTCAATAAAATATCCATGGGTGTTATGAGACCATAACCTATCACCAGTAGAAATAACTCGTATATTTTAATCCAAGATTTGCTAACTAAATATTCTGTTGCATGTCCTCTACAAACCACAGACGTTTTATAGTTAAAGCTTTTATAAAAGACTTTATTTATATATATGGAGCACCAAGAGCTCCATCAAAATAACATATGCAGAAATTAAATGCTCTTTATATGCTAATTATGTGCTCTATTGACGATTTTTATGCTCGAGCGGTAGCGGGAAATCGCAATTGAAAGTAAGAATGCTGGCTTAACGTAAGTTAGCATCTCCACTCATTAAAATGACAACATATACAATTATATATCCAATCAAAAAGTTAAAATGATGGATTTATGTGCTTTTTATGTATTTTTAGAAGTATTTAATATAATGTGCTTTCAAAATGCGTTACATCCATTTTATCAAAAATTTTTAAAAGTATTTTGATATTTAATAGCTAATAGAAAAAAAAGATATACAGGTTTTTTTTTATTAACAATCCTATTAAATTCATGGTTTAAATAATAACGTCCTTTTTATAATAGCATAAATAACAAAATATTTTTTGTTTTTTATATAAATTATTTAAAAATGTAATATAATATTAATTAACAATTAAAATGAATGTTTTCTTCTATCTTTTATTAAGAACGTGATTTTTATTATTTATTTGTATTATTTATTCTGTTTTATTCCATTAGCTATTTACTCACAATTTTATATTATTAAATGTCAATTTTTTGGTATATTTCTTTTAAAAAAATCTTTTTTTGTAAAAAATTATATAAATTTATAATGTACTTGTACATCCTAAGATCGCACATTATTCTGAAGTTGATGTGCAGTCAATTTATTTTTCACTTGCAATAACAATTTATTTCTTGCGATTGTTGCACATTTTGATTTTCTGTTGTTTTTTAAAAATATATGTTATAATCATAGATATAGTATATCTAAATCGAGTGTTGAGAAGTGAGGGTAAAGATGTACATAGAAAAAAACATAGAAAGAAAAAATGCACATTTCTCGTTTCTCTGTTTTTACTTACATGAAAGAGAAAGAACGCAAGGGACACAAAACAGAGTTTATCCTTTTCTATGTGCATTTTTCCCCTCTCCTTAAAAAAAAGGTAAACGCTCGGTCTAGATATATTGTGTCTATAGTTATAATTTTTGTCGCCATCTAGCTATGTAGTTTTACCGTAATCACCATAATTGATTTTTTATCTTTTTTTTATTTAACTCTATAAAATATATTTAATATATAAATATATTTATTCAACTCTGTCAAATATATAAATATTGATATATAATAATCGTACCAATAATATTTATTGATACAATTATTAAACATTGAAAAAAATTGTTTTATATAATAATACATTTATAATTGCATTCTTTGTACAAAACCAATCTATACTATATGTATAGAGCTCGCGCGATATCTATTAATGATAAAATTTCAAAAAATATTTAGAGAGAAAAATATTTAAATTATTGAAGCTAATATTTTTTAAATGAGAAGTATTTAAACAATTTAAACAATTAAATTATTTAAAATTTGCATATTCAAGCATAGTATTGTTTTCATTATTTTGATATAAATGTATATAGTAAATTATATATTCTAATATAATTCTATGTATAACATTATTTTCAATTTCTTTTTTCGTCTTTTTATTGTGCAAAGATCTAATTCATTGAATATGATAATAATAATATTATTATTATGCAACTATGTATTATTATAATAATATATTGGCTCATTTATTTTGTTGTATATATTTTTTTCAAACTACAAATAAATTATTAATATGTGAAATATGATATATTATAAAATATGATATATTTTGTAATAAATAATAATAATTTATATTATAAAATATGATATATATAAAATATGATATATTTCATATACATGAAATATATCATTAACACGTGAAATCAAAATATTGCATACGATTGGTTAGCGATATACTTTACTGTCGGAGAATAAAGGAAAATAATATGGCTTCGTTTAGTTTTCGCATTCTTCTCGATCTATTTTACACAGTATACGTATACTACCGAAAGGTCGTGTGTGAAACATCGCGTCTCTTGATCAAAAAATCATATGATTTCTCCGGATCTCCGATATCGTTGGCTCCCTTAATCCGCGTACCCCGCTTGAATTCCGTAAGTCTAAATTTTATTTTTTATATTGATAATCAATCGATCACTGAATTCCTTAATAAACATTACGATTTCGCTGTCTTGCGTTGGCTTACTTTCAGTTAAGATTGTAAAACAAAATAAAGTTCTGCCTGACAAAGATAGTTAACGTTCAACAAGGTGGATTCGTCGTGAAATTTTATTAAAAGTGAATATTTGCGTATACAGTGCGTTATTTGCCAAAAACATTTAAAGTCAATTAGTACTAAATAATAATTTTTGATTATTTTTTTCTAAAACAAATATTTATTCATGTTAATAATAAATTATGTTAAAAATGAATATTTCTTGCTCTATTTTTCAAGGAAACCAAGTTCTATCTTTAAAACCAAATTTCTATCTATTTTAAAACCAAGTCCTATTTTCTTCATATCGTGCGTATGTATTTAAATTTTTAATGTCTATAAGAATAGATTAAAAGGGTGTGAAAAAGAAAGGTTAGCTGAAAGAAAGCAGATAGTAGGAGCAAGAGAGGAGTGGATACTGAAAATTAGTGATAGGCGATTTTGTCCGATATATCGAAAAATCCGATTTTTTTTTTGTAGAATAATTGATTTTTTCGTACGATTTGTCAAAGATCCGATATATCGATATTCGATTTTTTGTTGGAATTATCGAACTTCTGCACCATCTAGCGTAAAGCTGTGTTTAGAAATTCACAGCCAACACTGAAAATCTATAAAGTCCGTATCATGCTATGTATTGAAGATTGAAATTTGATCAATCAGAATAAAAGAAACTAAAATTTGTTTATCCTGGTTGGTCAAATTTCAATCTCAATGCATAGTCTGATACGGACTTAATATATGTGACGTGAACTATAGATTTTCAGTACTAGCAGTGAATTCTAGAACACACAAAATATAATATATTTTGTATTAAAATAGCTTAAACTTAATTATTAATTAAACAAACTGAAACATATGCAAATGCTTTTGAAATTAATTTTGAAATGTTTAACATTCAAATATATGTACATGTTTTTCCCGCTTAATAAGGAAAATTTCTTTTAAATATTTAAAATTTATAATAATCGATTTTTCAATTTTCCAATTTTTTTTTGTATCAAAATATTGATATTTTAGTATCAAATTTTTTTATTATATCGATTTTTTTTCAAAATCGTGCAGCACTACAGAAAATGGTATGAATACTGATAGTGAAAAGGTGCATCGTGAGAAAAAGAGAAAAGGAGGAAAGAGCAAAGGGAGGAGAGAGAAGGAGGAGTGAGTAATCTAGAAGAGAGGAAAGAAAGATGGACAGGAAGGAAGAATGGGTAGGAAAGAAAAGTGAACATGGCGGAGAGGAAATGAAATCCTGGTGGATCGCAGGTAAAGAAAAAAAAAAACCGTTATATTTCAAAAGTCACTTATATCAATAATTAATTAGTTATAAAAATTAGTGATAAAAATCAATCAGTTTATAAAGACTATTTCCATAAACTTTTCATAAATTTTTCAATAACAATTTTTGACTATTTTTTCTAAAACATAAGTTTTCATTTTATGTTAACGAATATTTCGTGCGTTATCTGTCAAGAATTTTTAAAGCCAACAAAGGAAGGTGAAAAAAGAGAGAAGAAAAGGGGGAGCGTAGACGAAAAAAAAGAGAGGGAAGAAAGAAGATGAGGAAGAATAGGGAGGAGAAGAAAAGAAAGGAAGATAGTGAGCAAAGCGAGGAGAAGAGAGAGAGAAGAAAGAAGAAAAGAGGAAATGAGAAGAATGAAGAAAGAAGAAAAAGCAATAAAAAAGACAAGCAGAAGAGATGGAGCAATGGAAAAAGATGAAGAAGAGTAAAGAAGAAGAGGGAAATAAGGAGAAGAAAAGAAGATGATAAGCAGCAAGAGAAGAGAAGAGAAGAGAAGAGAAGAGAAGAGAAGAGAAGAGAAGAGAAGAGAAGAGAAGAGAAGAGAAGAGAAGAGAGAGAGAGATAGAGAAAGAGAGAGAGAAAAGAGAGGGAAGACGGTTAAAGGAGAGAGAAGAGAGGATAAAGAGATGCAAGAAAAAAAAGAGGAATAAAATCAAGAGCGAAGGTGCAGGAACAACAGAGACATCAGAAAAGGAGAGGAAAGAGAGGAGAAAAGAAGAGATGAGAGAGAGAGAGAGAGAGAGAGAGAGAGAGAGAGAGAGAGAGACAGAGAGAGAGAGAGAGACAGACAGACAGACAGACAGACAGAGAGAGAGAGAAAAAGATAGAGAGAGAGAGAAGATTACAAGAAAATAAAAGTAAGAGGAAGGAAGGAAGATTACATTTTGCGCCGCACATACACGCGATACGTCTGTGCGTATGCTACCGGGGCCAATTTCTAGCATCATTGGCAATAATGCGACGTAAGAACATTATAATAGATATTTTATTAATATTTTATATTTTATTTACTATTACACGTGTTTTTTTGTAATATATTGTAATTATTATATAATCAAGTCTATTCACGAGAGGCCTGTTAAAATAGATAAGTGATAGAAATTTTAATAAATTATAAAAATCAAATCGTATTTTATAATGAGAAAATAATAAAATGTGATGCAATATAATCAACTTTGTCGAAGCAAATCGATGATTATGTAACAGTGAATACTCTTGTTGTACCTTTGAAAAAGCACGGGTAATTTTGGGATCATTAGCCGATTGAGAACTAGGAAGTTCAAGAATGGTCAAGATGTCCAGCTGGTTTGTTGTAATAAATGTAGCTTCCCTTTAATTATTTTATACAAAGGTATATATTTTCACTATTTCACTACACAATAACTGTTAAAGGCTCGATACAAATCGATGTTAATGACTATCCGATATAATATTAGATTAGTGACTGCTCGATGTAAATCGGTAATAATGTCTGTCCGATATAATACTTGATTAGTGACTGCCCGCCGCGTATTCGCGGGGGTCTTTTTTATTACCTCCTTTTTCGATTGATTTTTTAGAGGGGATCCCTTAGCGACATGACCATATATGTTTGTGTCGCTCATTTCGAATGGTTAGGCCAAAATGCAAGCTAAAATATGGTTCGATCGAAATTCTTTGCATTTCCGGTGATTCGATCTTCTTCGCGCTCTCATAGCCTCGGCGCGTGGCTCATTTGCCAGCGTTTCACGTTCGTAACATTATACCTCTTTCGCGATATCTCGTTATAGTCGGAATGCGTATTAAGAAATACTTTAAATTAATAATATTTAAAATTGACGATAATAATAATGGTTATAGCTATAACCATAATGGATATAACTCTTTATACATTTGTCATATATAATAGATATAACATTCAAGACCAATTAATGAATACTTTTTTTGATAAACAGAATATAAGGCATGATTTCATAAAAAATAAATAGTACAACATCTCGAAAACTAAATCAGATATTAATGAATCTACGACATTATATGACGAGTCATGTTACTGCAATCAAATGCAGAAATCGTCTTTACAATAAATTTATTAAAAAGTGATTTTCATAATAATTATAGAGATAATTTATAGAAATTTCAAAAGACAAATAAACATAATAGAACCGTAAGACACTATACAGTTTTGCAACCAGACAGCATTGTATTGTGTCAAAAGATTTGGGAAGTCACTAAACTTTCATGTTTTAATTTTAAGAACTATAAACTTTTTATGATAGTCAATCAAGATATGCTAATGAAAACTGCCGTTGTGATTCAGCTATTAAATGCAAAATTAATAATTCAGATAAAAATGATATAAATACAAAGATAACTTGCAAATTTACAGAAGGTAATGGATGCTGCGGCAAATGTTTTCTTCATAAGTCAATACGAGAAACCGTTATAGAAAATAAACCTAGAAAATCTGCTATGGCATATAGAATAAAAATGACAGTAAAACACATGGATCCCAATAATATTAGAACTTCCACATTTATATAGTGCTGCATGCTATTGTGCATTACAAAACATGAATCACGAAAAAAATATGTTCATGAAGATCCTATAAAAGCTTTACATATAATGTGATTCAATAAATTAGGAGGAATCATACATAACATCGGACTAGACCCTTTTTACGTATTGGGGAAATTATCAATTGGATATTTATCGAGCATGTAATTTTAGAACCAGCTTGTAATATATCTATGCTACTAGAAGCATAGTAAAACAAATACAGAAACCTCAGATAATTCAAATTCAAAACATATGTTTTTATATCATTGTGTAATATATTGTGATCGAGGTAAACTAGCACAAATGTTAACAAAAAGTCATAATACAAATTCCATTCAGTTTTGGTTAATTAAATGGTTATGATCAGATGCATCCCGTCTTCGAGAAGTAATTTGTGATTTTTCTAAAGTTCTTTTAACAGCGATAACCTGTAGTTTCTCTGAATATTTAATAATCAAAAATTATGCTAATGTCTACAAGAACATTCACGTATCAAATTGTTATGTCCGTATTGATGTTGCACATTTTGAAATACGCATCTTTTCTAAAAACGTGCGAATTCGTATCAGACAATTTTATTTATTTTTATTGGGTCAATTAATCTTATATCGTAACGAAGAGATGGCAAAAGCTATTTTAACATCAATTTTAATAATTGTATGTAGCAAAAAGTAACAGAAGGAATAACAAGATGGCACGTTATCAATCTGCAAAGAATATAAAATAAAAATTAAATTTCTCATGTCCTCAACAATAGAAGGATATTTATTCGAAAATGCAGAAGAGAAAAAAAATATAAATGATGAAGAAGATAATAATAATAACAAAAACAAAAAAATAAATAGAGTAGGCTGAAACAATCGAAAAAAATGTGAAAAAAATGATTAATATTGTTGAAGAACATCATATGAATATTATCTGCTACAATTTGCTGATGTAATGAAATGATGAAATAATAAAAGATATTAAATATTTACCAATGTACCACGATAAATTTGGATATAAGCAAATTCCAGCAAGCAGTGCATCTATAGAAACAGACTTTAATATAAAAAAAATGTTCTCCTTAAAAAAACGAAGAAATGTTGAGTTAATAAATTTATATCAAAACAATGTAAATTTTTTAAATGGACGTACTAAATTTGCACATTCAGCAAAAGAGGATAAAATGGAAAAATGCCAAAATAAGTATTAATATAATCAAATCAAATAATACAATCATTACAGAAGAGACTGAAATAGAAAAACCAAATATCAAAATAAGTAATGTAATCAAATTAAACAATAAAATTAATGTACTAAGCATAACAAAACAGTGTCCAGATTGCGCAAATGTAGATAAATTTATTAATGAACATAAATGTGATATTTGCAAAAAGGTTGTGCATGCAATAGATGAAAGTTCTGTATCCTTGGAAGAAGAATATGGGCAGACATAATTTGCAGTGATTACAGTATCAAAAATATTAAACGATACCATATATAAACGATATATAAACGATACAACAAGAGAAATAGAAAATTGGCATAAATTAGCAATAACTAAGAAAAAGGAAACAAGAAGCAAATATTTGCAAACAGATAACCTGGAAAATCAATTTTTATGTTACGATAAAATAAAAAAATGTTCAAATAATGAAAAATGGTGATATTATTATACAATCAATAAAATTGGGTGATAAAAGAATTTTCTTTACTAATACTTGTGCTTTTGATAGTATATTACAATTATTTATTATGGCATATTTTGATAGAAATAAGATTAAAAATTAATTTTATATCGTTAAACAATTCAAATATATTATTTTAATTAGTTTTAAATATTGCAACATATAAAATTAAAAAAACAATCCTACAAATTAAGAACTTAATTTGTAGACGAAATTTTTACAGGTACTTTACTGCCAAACAACTGCATTTTAATTAATTGTGCAGTAAATGTTGGATTTTTGTGCAGCAAATTATTTACAAAATATCTCCCCTTTACCGAAGTATCAAAGAGCTCAAACGATTGTGCAGAAAGAAAGAAAATATTTTCATTACTCTACGTGGATATAAATTTATTAAAATGCCAGGATTTTAAAGCAATAAAAAATAACATAATAATAAAAGGACTACAATATTGTTGCCAAACAAACTGCAGCGGTTTCGAATGCAGGTAACCTATTATTATTATTATTATTATTATTATATAAATATATTTATATAATATATATTATATGATATATTATATAATATATTTATTATTATATTTAAATTTATATTAAATAATTGATATTATAATTATTGTAATAATTTTATGTTTAATGATGTTAGAAAGTAACTATTAAAATATTATTACTAAATATTAATAAATTTTAATTTGTTTTTCAGGGCTTTACATTATTCTAGAAGTTTATGGACATAAAGGAAAAACTACAAGTATAAAATTAGAGAACATACTCAAAAAAATTAGATTTACATTTCTGGAAAAAGATTATTATCTTATTGACTTCATCAACTTTACGGCTCCTGAAAAGCAAACAAAAAGCAAATTTTTTCCGTATTTATATTATAAATAGATATTATACTTTGTGTTATTTTATGAAAATTATCTTTTCAAAGTATGTACAAATAATAGTATGTGAACAACTAAAATAAATGTGTAAAGAATTTGATGTCTTTAAATTGAAAATTTGGGATTTTGTCACAATTCTTAAATTTCGAAAAAAATTACGATTTTTCGGGACAATATCTCACGTCTTAAATTTCGGATTTTTGCCTTTTTGAGTCATTACCTCACTTTCAGAATTTTGTCTATCAATAATTTGGGCTCGCTAAAAACATTGCTTAGAGAATCTTTATTCATTTCAAGATTTTAAATACTGAAAACAAAACGAGTTTAGTGCAGCTAAGTAAGATAGAAAAGAGAAAAATGTTATATATCTATTTTCTATTTTTTCTATGTTCCCTATTTTCTTTCATCCTGTAAATTTTTATTACAAAGCAATGCTAAACAAATATAATTTTATTGTACAACCGTATAAAAAGTTAATGTAGACCAGTATGATCCAATCTTTCATGATTCATGAACTAATCTGCAAATATCTATAATCAAAATAAAAATGTAATAATAATTGTATAGCACAAATTAAATAGCGCAAATAATTACACTCTTTAATTATCTGTTTTAAAAAAAAATATTCGACAAATCAGAGAGCAAAAAAGAATATTAGCAATATTTTTATATAAGGTAAATATATATATAAAATAGTCATATATAGTCATATGCTTTTTTAATATGTATATTAATTTCTATGCATATATGTGTACATAAACACGCACACACACAAAATTAATTTAAAAAAATATATAAATAAATAAAAAATTATATACATAAATATAGTGTTTAAATATTAACACACAATTATTGATGTAATTAATAGATATTTTTAAAAATTTTATTAAAATTTAAAATATGAGATTTTTGTACGTTTTAAGATTTTGTGATGGGATACGTATAAAAAGTGCAATTTTTAGTAGCGATTATTTTGCGTTCGTGATGGTCAATTGCTTCTAATAATAAGTTGTATAAATGTATCACATTTATTAACGTATAGTTAAATTTTCAAAGTTTTATTGTTCATTGCAATTTACGAGACAACTACCTTAAAAAAAGAGGAAGAAAATATCTTGTATTATTTTTGCGTAGTTGTCGATAGCTCTTTTTTACATACATTAATTATTTTAATAATTTCTTATTAATGCTTCTCCTATTTAAAAAATATATATTTATATGTGCATCTCCTATTCATTTATGAACTTTTTTAATTAATTATATATATTTTGATAGAGAATATAAAATAACTTTTTACATTATTTCATAATTTTTTGTTATTCCAAGCAATAAATAATTATGATTAATGAATAAATTATATTCTTGTTATATTTTTATAGAATTTTTTCTACGTAATTTAATTTTCAAAATTTACTATGGTGAAAAATTAATTATTATGTTAGACATCTACAATATTGAAATAAAAAAAAAAATATTTCATATTATATTTAAAATTAATTTTGAATAAGGCTATAATTATAAAAAAATTAAATTTTTTGTTTAATTTAAAGAATAATAATTTTAATTATGAAAATGTGTCTTACTTGTTTTAATGTAATTATTAACGAAAATAAATTATATAATGAAATACATTTTGTAAAATCTATTACTCTCTATAAATAATGTTAATGACACATTAGATGAAAAATAGAGAAAAATCTTTGCAAATCATAAATATAATAATTTGAGTGACAAGTTATTGAAAATAATATAATGTACATTAGTTATTAGTAAAAGTAGTTACTTCAAAAAAATTTCTTCATTAATAAATAATGTGAAGCGACGAACAAAATTGCTTGTGGGGTTAGTAAGAGCTAAAATTTACATGAAAATGAATTATAATATGAATTGCGAAAATTTTTATAAATATATTACGAATTCTGAAGAAATAGAATTATTAAAGCGTGTGTTAAATAATAAGAAGTTTTAAAGTTAAAAAGCGTAAAAATAATTTGTATGTCGCAGTCCTAATAATATTGTATTTTAAATTTTTGTTATAAATAGAGGATTTGTTAATGCAATGTAAAATGTATAATATAGTGTTAAAAAAAGTTTAGAGTATAAATAAGTATAATAAGAACAAGGATAAAATGTAATTCATAATAGGCACAAATAAACGAAATTTGTTATACTGCGACATATCACTCTGCCCTCTCCCCCCCCCCCTCCCCCTCCTCTCTCCCTCTCTTTTTCTCTGCCTCTTCTTTTTTTATTTTTTATTTTTTTGATCGATCTCCGGACCAACGGAGATTCTGAGATGGCAACCCTGCTTATATTCATATGTCGAGATACATACGTAGGTTCGTTGAGTTCGTCCTACGCTCGATTGTCACGACCCGAGATTCGCCCAAGGTAGTCAAGAAAAACGAGAATTCACTGTGCATGCTGAGTGTTTCACAACAAATCATATAAAGAAGCATCTTACAATCGCTTCTTCGTTGCGGTGACGCGATCAAATCAACTTCATCTCTCTCCATAAGGAAAAATATAAAATCCTGCCTAAATAAGTATGCAGGTTCATCAGATTCAATTGATTCATGCAGATATAAGCAGAACGACCCGATCTATTGTAAAGTTCTTATTTCATTATCAGAGATAGAAACAGACTGATTAATCAAGAATTTTAAATATTTTCATGGGCGAAAAAGATACTTTTCTTTAACAGATCGAATTTTTATCGCAAGCTGTGCGCAATTGACGCGGGATTTATGCGACGTGTTCCAATCTTAGCCTTTCAATACTATATTGCATCATTGACCTTCGCACGTATGATTAAACTGTTAGATAAGAGAGAACGTGCGACACACGTAGGATAAAGTAACTCGTAAAGAGAAATACTTTTTTATATACATTTATATAAAAATATATACATGTGTATATACTTTTTGTATTTCAAAGAAAAATCTGTGTAAAAAAAAAATGTTTCAGGAACATATTTTGCAACATTAAGAAAATTTTGTAAATTTTTTTCTACTTAATTCTACTTGTGCAATATACACGAATAAAAATGATAAATTTGAGATTAAAAAGAAAAAAAAAGCAAAATAAAAAAAGATGTCAATTTGAAACCTTTGAGACAAATACTAAACATATATATAGTCATCTATTTTCCCAAAAGCTGAAATAGTCATCCGTTTTCTCAGGCACAATATATTTAATACTATAAATATTCATCAAATTGCAATGCATTATCTATACTAAAGATATCCGAAAAAAGATCTTGCACAGGATTATATAAACATACATTTTCATTTTCTTTTTTTTTTACAAGATAAATAACAATGACCAAACTTAAACCAACAGCATCGATGATACAATTTCATCAACAAAATTTTTAAAATCTTTTTCATATTGCACTCCATATTGCTGTACTCATTAACTAGAAAGAAGAGCAATTATCGATTAATTATCGAGAGAAGCGCGTTTACGAAACATCTGAATGAAGAGGCGTGGTAACATTCATCACGTCGAGTCAATTCACATATGTATATGTTGCTCGAGACGGCCGCTTTCTCGGGAACAAGAAGCTCTCCTCGAAAGGATTCGTACCATCTTGTTGGGAAATGGTATCCCTTGAGAGCGAGCGCGGTTTGCCTTTCTACGAGAAAGAGGAATTTCCGTCTCGAAACAAGCTAACGCTATCCGCCGACGACGATAATGTCGAAGATGTCGAAGACGTTCGGACGACTTTGGAGTGTGCGGAGTGACAGCAAGAGACTTACCGCCTGCGGCAGAAACGTGCGCGCGTAAACGAGGTTGTCCTTGAGTCGCCACGAGGAGTCGTTGTCGCCTTGGTAACGATGACGATGACGTTGACGGCGCTCATTCCGAGCACTCTGTCACGGAAAAAGCCATCACCGCACTGTGGCCATGTGCCACAGACCGAGATTCAAGATACTGAGCTGCGGTAGGTCCATGATCCGACCTAGGCCGCTAGTGGTAATCTTGGTGCAGCCGTACAGATCAATATACTTGAGGTTCTTCATGCTCTCGGCGATGATGTATAAGCCTCGATCAGTGAGTCGACTGCACTGACCAATGTTGAGAGTCTCGAGATCGTGTAAGGTCTTGGCGATCTTGCAGATACCCTCGTCGCTGATCTGGCAGGCGGACAGCGATAAAGTCTTGAGGTTGAATAGACCTTGAGAAATGTGCACGAGAGCTTGATCGCCGATCTTGTCGCAGAAGGACACGTCGAGCGAGGTGATGCGACTACCGCCCTCGGCCAGATATGCCATACCGATATCAGAGATGTTGTCGCACGAGCGCAAATTGAGCTCGCGCAGACTCTGCATTCTAGCCAGATGCTTGACACCAGAGTCAGTTATGCACACGCAAAAGGACAGGTTGATAGACTTGAGGGTGGTGAGACCAACAGATAGGTGCTTGAGTGCGTCATCGCTCAACCGTTGGCAGTCCTGCAAACTCAGATGCTCCAGGACGAGGTTGCCATCCGCGGTATCATGATTCAGCCCAGCCAAATGAGCGATACCCAAGTCGGAAATGTGCCAGCAGCTTCGCAAATCCAGCCGCTTGAGCTTCTTGAGACCCCACGCGATCAGCAATAGACCGGTGTTGGTGATGTTGCAACACCCGCCCAATTCGAGATGTTCGAGATTCTTCAAGTATTGCGCTATCCTGCTGAGCGAGGTATCCGACACTTGTTTACAGAGCGACAGATTAAGCTCCGTGAGATATGGGTATTCCTGGCTGAAAGCGTTCGTCAGACCAGAATCGGTAATATTGTAGCAACCGGACAGGTTCAGTGCCTCGAGATTCGGCACGCCCTTGAGTACATCGCTGATGCCGCGCCGCGATGACAGTACCTGCACCCTCTTGACACCGCGTCGTACCAGGCTGGCGAATAACGCCGGCGCTTGTTTCTTCAGGTGCAGTCGCGCCTCGACTCCTCGCCAGACCGAACGATAATAAGCGGCGTCGCGCCACGCGGTGCATACCTGCGCGGCGCGTCCCTTGTCGCATACGTCTAGGTAGCTGAAGATAAGCGCGAGGATCTCCGGATAGAGACAGGACACGTGGGTGCTCGCAGCGGGCTGACCGTGGGTCGCCACTTTACCGCGTTGGAGCACCTGATGCGGGTGCAACTGATGTCGCGACGAGATGCCGCCACCCTGGCCGATCGTATAGGGCGGCAGATCGCGTAGGCCGCCGCAGCCGGCGTTGCCGTCAGTGCCGTAATGCCTCGCTGCACCCGAGTTGTGCTGAAGAATCGCCTGGCTCTGCGGCGTCGGTATCGCCAGGTGCGGCTGATGCAGGTGATAAAAATGGCCCGGGCGATGTAGCAACGTCGTACCGCCGCTCGGCGTCAACGGCATCGGAAGTTCCGTCATCAACAGCTGACTCTCCTCCATATCGCCGCCGTCGTCGTCGTCGTCGTCGTCGTCGTCGTCGTCGTCGTCGTCGTCGTCGTTGTCGTCGTCGACGCCGTCGTCGTCGTCGCCGCCACCACCGCCGTCCCCGCCGCCGCCACCGTCGTCGTCGTCGTCGTCGTCCTCGTCTTCCCCGTCGTCGTGTTGACCGTCTTGCGACCCCGTCGCCGCTGCCGCCGCTGGCACTTGCCGAGGCCTCACGCGCTGCGACTCCGCCGCCGCAGTGATCGTCGACGACGAGCGAGCAATCGTCGAGCGCTCGTCGTGTCCTTGCCCGTCTCGATGATTATTTTCCTCTATCTTGAAAACTTACTTCGTCTTGCTCGTATCTGTTCCCACTTCTTTTCGCACTCCACTTCCTCCCGATTTCCAATCTCTAATCCTCGTCCCTTTTAGGTTAGGTTAGGTTATGTGCGTCGAACTCGTAGACGGAATCGCGTAACAAAAAAGCGACTTTTCTTTTATCTCGCACGAACTTCGCGGCACAATTTCTCTAGGCACACATATATTTAAACGATACGACGAATGTCACGCGCGCGCGACATTCTCTCTCTTTCTCACTATTGATCGTGGTTATCGATCGTCGCGACAGTCGACAGTCGCCGCGATATCACCGCATCGACACAGATCGGCGACGCGGGGCGCGCGATCTACAACGTGATCGAGCGAAGAGGGAGGGAGGCAGGAGGAAGAAAGAGGAAAATTTATCTCGCGAGATCGTCGGAAAGTGGAGAGATAACAACGCGGACACGCGACTTCGATTATCGTCGAGAGAGTTACCTTTCATTAAAGTACCACCACTCTCTCTCTCTCGCTTGCACAGGTATATGTAAAAAATGCACTACCTATATATCGCGTTATAGCCACCGTCTGGAACTCTTCTCCGTTCCTTCTTCGTCCTCGTCAGTCCCACTCGCGTCGCGCCGAGAGAGAGTCTCTCTCTCTTTCACACCGTATATATATATATATATCTCTCTCTCTCTCTCTCTCACACCCGCCCGCCTCAACGCGCCTCTTTGCACTCACCCGCGCACTCCATCCTCGTCGCGCGCACCGTAGTCACTTCCTCTACCCTCTCGCTCTGTCCCGTGAGCCGCGACGACTGGCTGACTCTTTTTGCACGCGAGACGACGGCCACTACGCGTATACGGGTATGTGTGTATGTATATATATATATAATATATATAATGTGTGTGTGTGTTTGTGTGTGTGTTGTGTGTGTATATATATATATATATACGCAGGATCGCTTACGCGCGTTTCTTCTTCCGGCGATAGAGCACCACCACATATGCACAGATAGAGACTCGCGGAACTCACATACGTGTATGTATAATATATCGAAAAAAGAAAAGAATGTAGACGCGAAGAACAATCAAAGAGCGATTTCGCTTCGCTCCTTCACCCGTATATATCCCCGATCAACCCGGTCGTGGCGATAACTTTGCCGTCGTCCCTGTCACCGTTTAACGCCGTCGTCCTCGTCGTCCGATACCTCTTACCGATGCGTCCGGGTCACTATTACTACTCGTACGCGGGACAACCGCGAGAGCGGCGCATCACCAAACTGCGAATCGGTGCGCTGCTAGCCGCGGACTGTTGTTCCATCCGCCCGTACGTAGATGTCGTACCGCGGTTTCGTCGGGCCACAGGCGGAGCGAGCCCCGCCGATTGGCCCGCGGCCGCGTCACGTGACCGCACCGGCGAATATCGATTCGGGTTGCGCTGCGGCGGCATTTTTAAGTTTTCGTTTGCGGCGGGCGGGCGAGCGAGACCCGTAGAAGGGGGAGGGGGAAGAGGAGAGAGAGAGAGAGAGAGACATACACCATGCGCACAGCGCACATACCGTGTATCATCCCTTCGCTCCTCCTCCTCCTCTCTCTCTCTCTCTCTTCTCTCTCTGTCTCTCTGTCTCTCTCTGTCTCTCTCTCCTTACTTCTCTTCCGCACCCCTGCCCTCCTTCTCCTTCACCACTGGGCCACATTGCGCGTGAGAGAGAGAGACTATCTCGTTCGCCCCTCCCCGTTCTCCATCCCCCTCCATAATGCCGATTCGCGTTGCACGATATATCAAATAAATACTGAATTCTCTTCGTTGTGTTCCCTTTTTGCAATCTTTTTTTTTTTGCTTTTTTTCTTTTCGTTCTTTGCCTCAAAATGACAAAACACATGTCGCGCGCATGCAAGATATTGTATCGCGATGTTGGTCTTTGTCGCCGGAAAGAGTTTTTGAAAGTTCAAATGAGGGACCGGCGAAATAATTTCCCCTTATTCATCGCCTATTTTTTACGCTCCACATCTTTGATTTCGTGCATCGATCGTCCCCGTCGTTCGATCTCGACTCGGTTCTCTCATTCTCAATGTGTACTCCGTAAATAATAAACCCCGGCGTATAATACCCTGTTATGATAACACTCTCTTTTTTTCAGATCTTGCGAAAAGAATATCGGGAAAAATAAACATCTCGATGACGAGCCGCTTATTAAGACGCACATCAGTGACTTTAGAGAAGGTGATGATAAGAGCGATAAATATGTTGAGACAAGTTGAGATATAGAAGGGGAACTCGCATAATGATATCTTTGAGTCACATCTTTCAGGCAGGCTAATAAGAATGTGCGAACGAATGATTGTGAGCGATGTGACTGTTTTTGCATAATCAAATTCTCGAACAATTTTTTGCTTGTCAAGAATGCAAGATCTGTTTAATTATAAAGCAATTTACGACACCATGTAATTTCTGTGACAAAATGGAGAAGGATTTCGTACAATATAGATTTTGATAAATAGATGTGCAATAAGATTATACACACATACACAAAGGGTGTCCGGAGTAAATCGCACGTCGGTCACTCGTCGTGTGCAGATAGAGCAGATAAAACTGAAAAGAAAAGTGCTGTACATTTTTTTTTTCTGTAACGCTTAATAAAAAAGTTATTATTGAGTGAAATCTGGCTAATCATTGCCGACCTTTAGCCGGGCGGACAATCGGTGAGCAACGCTCCTGCTAGTGTGCGTAAGCGCTCAGATATACTCACTGACATGTGCCCGGCTAAAGATCGGCGATGATAGGCCAAACTTCACTCAATAATAACTCTCTTATTAAGCATTATAGAAAAAAATGGTACAGGACTTTTCTTTTCAGTTTTGCCTGCTCTATCTTCATACGACAGGTATAATGCGATTGACGTCGGACACCCTGTATATATATGATTTTTGTTCTAATTAGACATATATGATTTAAATAATTATATATGTATAATATTTGATATATAATATTTAATATATATAATAATTATATAATATATTTGATTAATTTTAATTACATTACGTACGGATTTCTTTAAAGATCTTTGCTCGCGTTTACTAGCACAGATAGGATATTTAAGCAACGCGATTCATTTTGCGAAACGATTTGCACGCTAATTAATGAAATTTCAGAATCGTGCTACACATTGGAGATGTGAGTAGTGCGTTTCGATCGATCCGAAACACATATATGTATCTAGATGAAATTTTTGTATGCATATTTGTATAGATATATACCTCTCGTTGAAATTTATATATCGATAATTTTCTCCTCTAGTGCATAATATAAATAATGTCCAAGCAATTAAATATAATAACACGACAATATGTATAATAATTTCATCGACTGTGATAAGTTATTGAAAAAACAATCGGATGAATAAAAGATAAGACGAGAATAAGAATATTATCATATAAAGTCTATCTCTAACGAATAAAAGCATATATAAAATTTTCATCTAATTATATTCTATATCGATAATAAAACGCCTCTTCAAAATTATATACAGGGTGTGCGGCAACTTTTGACTCGCAGTATGAAGGTAGATTGGGTCAAATTGAAAAGAAAAGTCCTGAATCATTTTTTTATATAAAGCTTAATAAAAGAGTTTTATTATTGAGTTATTATGGAGTCTTGCCAATCATCGTCGATCTTTAGCCAAGCGCACGTTAGTGAGTCGCGCGCCTGGTAGTGTGCGTGAGCGTTCAGCTGTTACAGCGGCGCACCACTACTAAATGCGCGGCTCACTGACGTGTGTCCGGTTAAAGATCGGTGCTGATTGGCCAGACTTTACTCAATAATAACTTCTTTATGAAGCGTTATGGAAAAAAATAGTACAGGACTTTTCTTTTCAGTTTGATCCAATCTACCTTCACATTTCGGATCAAAAGTTGTCGGACACCCTGTATATATTCATATATTCATTTAAAAAAAAATTATACGATATATTTTTATAAGTTAGAAATAATTCGCATATGACATTAGGGATCAATACATCCATAACAAAGCTCTCTTGAAGATATCCCTTTGATCTTTCTCTTCTTTCGAGCATATCCGTTGCTATTATTTAACGATTTTACCAGTAGTGTTTTCTCTTGTTTTTTTACACATATTTTAGTTAGATTATTTAAAGAAAACATATCCAATTTGGAGCAAAAATTTTCCAACTCAATAAAGATATAGGAATGAAAAAAGCAATACTTATATTTAATACATACATGTAGATTTCTATTTATTTATAATCGTAGTATGTATAATAATATTACAACGTCGTAACTGTACAATAGTAAACAAGATGAATATGCTCGATTGAAATACTTCATGAATAATATGCCACTAAAACTGGCAAGTAGATAATATGTACACATTTTGTAGGATGCCGCTTTATTGCCTCTAAGAGAGATAAGTAATTGATACTAAAGGAAAGAAAAAAAAAAGAGAAAAAGAGAAACAATGGCTAATGATATTAATTACAATTATAATGGGGGAGAGGAAGGAGGGGGGGGGGGGAGAGGAGTAGGTACATGCAGCAGTATTACCCAGTGGCAGCTGGCGACATTATCTTAACTATTATCACAGATTAATACAGACAGCTTCTGTCATAGCTGGACATGACCGATCATCATTCGTATTTTATCGACTTGCTATCTACCCTTCTGCAATAAATATTTAACTGTGTGTATATGGGCGTGTGTGTAAGTTCGTCGCAAATGCATGGATAATTTAAAGTACTTTTTTGCGATATCTCTCTCCAAGTATATATAAAATTCGGACGCATAGATATAAACTTTTCTTTTCTCTGGTATAGAGCCGCTATTATGCAGATAGATACACATTAAACGATATATAAAATTAAAAAGTATATATGTAATACTGTTTAATATTTTATTGATGCGCCCAATTAAATACTGTGTATTCCGATATCTCGAAAGTATAATAAAGGGCATATACATCTTTTAGTGGGACTTTCAATAATCAGCGAAAATTGCATCTAATAATTTCATTAGGTATTTAAAAAAAGACTTTAAAAAATATTTTTAAATATAGTAATTGTCATATATATATATGTGCAAATTGTATGCTCAAAATCTATAATTTCAACATATATTATACATATATATTATTTGTAATATATGTTATATATATTTTAATATTAATATTATATAATATTATAATATATATTATAATAATATATATATAATATTATATATATTAATGTAAAAAAATTTAATTATAAAAGTCGGAAGAAAAAATTATAAATTATGCTTACTGTGTAAATTTCATAAATCAAATCGTGGTTTTCAATTTGTTACGACAGTCTTTTGAATTCAATAGAAAATATGTCGAATTTTATGACCAAGTTTTTTTTATAATTTTTAAACAGTATGCACTCTTTTTGTATATTAATCAATGAATACATTCAGTTGTGCCTTAATGTTCGATCGAATCTTTTAGAGTGCACTGAAAGCGTCATCAAACTATATATATACAGGATCCTTAATTTTACTAAAACATCCTACGTTTTATTTGGATTAGCTAATAATATCCGTTGCTCGTTTGTTCAAGAAACTTTAATCCTACTCACTTTAAATACAATTTATTTAAAATATGGTAACTCATGGTCGAAAGTGCAGCAAAACTCTATGCAATGACCAAAATGACTTTGGAAAAATTAACGAAAGATGTATTTTGTGAAGGAGCGTTCATTAGTTACGTTATTTAACGATTATCCGATACGAAACGCGCGCATGTTTATGTGACAATAATTTTTAATATTTGCATGTGTATATATGTGTGATAAGTTACCCTTTCATAAATGTTATAAATGAATAGGCCTTTGTTCCTAAACGCAGCACGAAAGGAATGTTGCATAGATAATCGTTTTCACTAAACAAGCCTATGCGCTCGCTCGATATTCCGCTCGATATTTAAATATAATATCTACTAATGTCAAAAGTTTGCCTTTTTTTTTAGTTAGCATACAATCTTAGGTATCATAATTGGAATACAAAACTCACAAAAAAGTTGGCATTAGAAAATATCAGGGTTTCCAGCGTCTCATGTCTGCTAGTGATATTAACACATGCTCTCTGTTTTATTCTGTCCTAATTAATATCCGTATCAAATAATATTTTGTGAATAAGGAGTAGCATGCTTATACAACGCTCGCTAACAACATTTTTTCCTGTGCTGTTTTGTGCTTTTCCTCAGATTGACTGTCTCGTTGGTTTGTATGGCTTGCCGCTCCTTGCGTTCTTTTTTGGTCCGTAACACTTGCCGCGTTATTGCCATGAACATCTACAAATAACACATTATTGTAATTTGTATTTTCACTTGAAAATCTTATTAATTTCTTAACTTACACATTATTGTAAATTTCTTAACAAAATATGAATTATCTACAAATTTATTTACAAGTATCTTTAAACTCTGACAAATAATTACTCTTGTTTATAATATACTCTTGATTGTATGTTACTTTGTAAATAACAATGGCAATAATTAAATAGAGCTTAAAATTTGACCTATTAAAATTATAACAAATGGAGAGAAATTAGAGCGACATACTTCCTCGACATTAATGTTGTCCTTGGCGGAGGTTTCAAACAACTGTATTCCCATTTGATTGGCGAATCTTTGCGCATCCTCCGTTAACACAACTTTCTGATTAGGTGCGTCATTCTTATTTCCTACAAGTACCCTGTTAACCACATCACAATTCTGTTCGATTTCATGCAGCCATCGTTTAACATTCGCGAATGTATCACCGCTGGTCACATCATATACAACTATAACGCCGTGTGTTCCCCTATAGTAAGTTGAAGTTATTGTCCGGAAACGTTCTTGTCCAGCGGTATCCCAAATTTGCAGCTTTACTCGCTCACCATCTATCTCCACAGTTTGTATTTTAAAGTCCACTCCTATCGTAGTTATATAACTGCCGTTGAAAGTATTGTCGGCAAATCTCAAAAGTAGCGAGCTTTTACCTACACCTTAAAGACAAAAGGGAATATATTCTTTACATGTAGATTAAATAACTGTTTATAAAAATAATTTTCAAAAAAAATATACAAAAATGTACAATACGTTTTTTTTTAAACAAACATTAGTGCCATGATAAATATATATTTACACATTATTCTATAAATTATTTTTATAGAATATCGTATTGTTTATATAATTATTTAAAATAAAAAGAAATATATATATATATAAATATAGATCTTTTATTATATTTATAAATTAATGTCAATAATAAAAAAAAAATTGATTATGGCAAATGAATAAGAGTGATAAAAAGTTTGCAGATAAGTATCCCTTTATCACTTCATTATCTTATGATTTCTTTCCTTTTACATTGCAATGTGCGTAATCCCCTATCACTAGCCGTGCCCTACAGGAAGAACAATTTTCACATCATGAAATCTATCTAAGCCATGCCAACAGTGCAGCAGACAGTCAATGTATACATGTCATCAGACTCATCATTTAATAAACTGGCACTAGTGGTAATGATAGGCGATTATCAACGAGTATCACACAACACTTGACGCATAAATGCTGTACGATCCGTCTTTTTTCTCTCTCTCGCTCTCGGAGAGCGAGAGCGAGAGAGAGAAAAATGCGAGAGATTTCTTTAATTGCGCGTCTCTGTACACGCGTTACAGTACTGTGATGCTGCATATATTTAATATTTACCACTGTCTCCAATGATGAGCAGCTTGAACAGATGATCGTATTCCCGGGCCATTTTAATCCAAGCTTCTTGATGATGCCGCGGGAGAAAATGACGAGAATGATCTTCACGATGATGCGAAACTCTCGACGTTTTCCGCAGGCGGGCGTCCACAACGAGACGAGACGAGAACGGTGTATATCTACCTACCTATCTACCTTACCCCCGCACGATCTTGAGCAGCGAGACTCGCGGATCGGAAGACGACTGCGATATCAAATGATCGCCATGTTTATACGCCGCGGTATCACCATTCATTATCATCACGACGAGAAAAAAAGGCTCTGCGCTCTCCCTCGTTCAACGCGACGCCCATCCCACATCGAATTGTCACCAGCCTGTCATCGCCGCCATATTCCCCGTCTCGCGATCTCTCGTCTCGCGTTGGCGTTTTCAACGGCCCCGGCGTATCATCGTTCCTCAAGCCCGATATTCAATCGCGATCGATCGCGTTATGCAATTGGTGGATTTCTGGTGCTGTTATTTGAAATTTGAATAAAGGGATAAACGGACCTTTGGAAGAAGATAGAGATGTAAATAGAAAAAAGAAGCCTCGTCTTTTTTTTTCAAAAGTTTTCTTTTTTGTTTAAAGATATTTAATATATTTTTATATTCTGATTATATCCAAATTGATTTTTTATTATTTTTAACTTTTTAGATGATAGATTTGAATTAATCATTATTATTTTAAATGTAGTTCGCATTTTAATTGGGTATATAGTTATGCAATCATTATTTTAATTTAAAAAATTTTTACTATGCATCTAATTGAAAATTATCCGAATCACGTTTGATTAGTAATTTGCTGGAAAAGTCTTATTAATCCATTAAAATTACTTTCAAAAAAAAAAATAAACTAAAAAATATAAAAAAACTGTAGTTTTTTTATCAAATTAACGAAAAAAATATTATATTTAAGAAGTATAATAAGGACAAATTTGTTTTCTTTTCAATAAAAAAAAAAAAATGTTTTTTCAACTGTTTTTTTTTTATTAAAAAAAATAATTTTTTTTACATGTCTAGAAGAAAGCTTTTCAACAAGAATAATTGGTATTGTATAATTGGTATTAAATAAAGAATTTTTAAAGATCCTAAAATTTTTTTATTTGATATAATTAAATCGGGTTTTGAATGGCTCTGGTGTTTAATTGCTTCTCAAATTCAATATATCCAATTGCGATCGATTGCGTTTTGCGATTGATGGATTTTTGATGCGGCTATTTGAAATTTGAATCCGTGAATGGACTTTTTTGAAAGCGAGCTTTTCAGCGAGAAATGTCACACAATTGATTATTAAATAGAGAATTTTTTAAGATTAAAACTTTTTCTATTTGACACTTAAGCTGGGTCCACAAGATAAAGAATATTATTGTTATTATTATTATTATTATTATTATTATTATTATTATTATTATCATTATTATTATTATTATTATTATTATTATTATTATTATTATTATTATTGTTATAATTTATTATTAACAATAAATATAATTTTATGTTACATAAAAGTATAAAAAACTTTTACACACAAAATTAGTTTGTATGAACAAGGGCACAAGATTTTCTTCAAATTTAATAATATAGTTTATCTTATATCATTTGTTTTTCTCAAATTCAGATTATAAGTACAATTGCAGTATTTATAATTTAATTTTAAAAAATTTGCTAATTATGTTAATAATAAATAGATTATTTTAATATTTATAACAAGTTATAGTGACTTTTTATTATTACAAAATTAAATTTAAACAAATTTATAGAATTAAATCTCCCACCATCGGCGATCGGTGTCATTAAATGCACTGGTGCAGAAAGTTCAGTTACAAAGAACAAAAACAAACCTATAATCAAACGGTTTTGTATCGGATAAATGTACTGATTGAAGACACTTTGATTAACAAAAAAGAAAAAAAGATTAAAACTAACAAATTATGAGAGAAATAAGGAAGAATGTGACAATCTTAACAATATGAGAATTATTTCTACATTGTATATATTGAAATATTTACACTTGAGATAAAATGCTTCAAATGTCGTGTATATCTCTTGTAGACATTACAGTTTAATGTCGCAGGGAAGATTGGAATATTTTATAATATATGTGAGATATTACAATATAGATTTAGAGAGATTTACAATATAAATATATATATATGTTTACAATATATTTATAATTTAATATATATATATTTTATAATATTTATTAAAACATACAAGATGGCATTCTCAGCGCGTATCTCGCATAAAAGCAATAAAATCTCGTATCATTATCACAATATCTTTGTGATATGTTTGTTAATATTTACACTGTTCATTGTATTGATCTCAGTGTATCATATTTTCAAATTTGGCAATACGCAGAAACATTCCGAACATATTCCAATAACGCTGAATGACATAAATGCCTTACCCACTCAAATGTTATCTGCCGACTTGGCTATGAGCGATGCCACCAATTCTTCCTGTACATATTTTACTTGTTTCAATGTATATCGATGCGGAAGTCGGGGAAATAAACTTCTGGTATATGTTTATCCACCCAAAATATACTTAGACTCTGCAGGTAGACCAGTAACACATCAGATGACAAGAGAGTTTTATCAAATTCTGAGTGCTATTATTAACAGTAAATTTTATACATCTAATCCATATGAAGCTTGTATTTTTGTTCCCTCCATTGACACTCTTAATCAGAATAGATTAAGATTGCAAGAGGTCTCTCGAGCATTAAGATCATTACCCTTGTGAGTTTCATCTTAATCATTCATTAACTTCTAATAGTTTACACTTTTTTTTAATAGAATTTTGTTTACGGTGTCTGTAGCTGGAACAGAGGAGAGAATCATTTAATTTTTAACATGGTACCTGGAAGTGTGCCAGACTATAACACTGTCATCAATGTACCAGTTGGAAGAGCAATGATTGCAGGTGCTGGAATGTCATCTTTGACATACAGGCCTGGTTTTGACATTAGTTTACCAGTCTATAGTCCACTAATAAATAATCTCAAGACAAATTACAGTAATGGGAGGTAATTATTATCTATATATGCTGATTTTTATAACATGCGTATATCATGCGTGTATATTTTATATCATGTGTATATACATTTGTTATATAAATTATTTTGCATTCCAGAACATGGTTAGTAATATCTTCGCAAATCAATATTAATACCGCTTTTGAACAAGATTTAATGGAAGTAAAAACGACATATCCAAAGGACATTCTGATATTAGGTCCATGTCTACATTTTAATCCCATGAATAATACAATACGTTGCGTCAGGGAGGACATATACAAGTATCCCGACGTCTTGCAAGTAATATATATTTATAATTACTGCAACAATTTTTTTCTCGATATGTAAACGATGAAGATCTTTTATACTTTCTCAGTCGGCAACATTTTGTCTAATAATCCGTGGCGCTAGGCTTGCCCAAAGCGCACTTTTGGATGCAATGGCAACTGGGTGTATACCTGTGATTATAGCTGATTCTCTAATGATGCCATTTCATGATGTAATCGATTGGACTAAGTAAGCAATAACATAAATTAAAATCTGTAGTATTTTTATGTGTGATATACAGTTATATTTATGAATTAATTTTTATTTATCTTGTGTGTCAGAGCTGCTGTTTTTGTACGCGAAGTTGACATTTTATTAATAATACAATTGCTGAAAAAGATATCCCACCAACGCATCATGGAGATGCAAGAACAAAATGCATGGCTCTATGATCGTTATTTCAGTACAATGGAAAAGATCACGGAAACTACATTAGAAGTATTCACGGATCGCGTATTTCCGCATTTGACACGAGATTACACATATTGGAATGTGCCATCTTATAAGGTGGATAAAATGAAATTGAATTATGAAAAAAAAATGTCGAATTTTTCACATGCCAAACGAATTGTTTCTTTTACAGAGTAAACCTTCACCACTCTTTTTACCAGTAACTGCTCCCAAAACACGCGGCTTTACTGCTGTAATATTAACATATGACAGACTGGAATTGCTATTTCTGTTAATTAATAAACTTGTAAAAGTACCAAGTTTATCTAAAGTTCTAGTAATTTGGAATAATCAGCATAAAGATCCACCGCCTTGTAAGAAATTTTATCTTGACTGCATATTTTTAATCTATTTATACATGTGTTATATTTACACATTAATTTTATCACATTCTCTGTATAACTTAACATACAGCTACAAGGTGGCCAAAAGTGAATAAGCCATTAAAAGTAATTCAAACGAAGGAAAATAAATTGTCAAATCGATTTTACCCATATGATGAAATTGAAACTGAAGCAGTATTATCGATAGACGATGATATTATTATGTTAACTGCTGATGAAGTGGAATTTGCTTATGAGGTACTTGAATGTGCAATATTTCATATTATATAATCTTTTAAATAAGATCGTATAGCTAATTTTTGAGTATTAATAAAATTTATCATGCTTGCTTTTAGGTATGGCGAGAATTTCCAGACAGAATCGTTGGATTTCCATCTCGTATACATATGTGGGATAATAGTACTAATTGTTGGAAGTATGAGAGCGAATGGACAAACAGTATCTCTATGGTTTTAACAGGAGCAGCTTTCCATCATAAGGTATATATTATAAACATCTGCGTTGTTCTCTTTTTGGTTAAAATATTATGAATCCAATTGTTATCCACTTTTTACTAACACATATTACAGACTGCAAAGATATTGTTATAGAAATTCTTGGATTTTATTTCTCCTAGCAAAAAAAAAAAAAAAAAAAAATCGAATCCTTTCTTATTCTTAACAAGAATGTACGGAAAAATTAATTTAACAAAGTAAATTATATAATTCCTACATAATTTTTATTAGCATTAAATATTATACTATTATACAAAACTATCTGATATTTCTTTCAGTATTGGAATTACTTGTATACAACAGCCATGCCTGGAGATATAAAAGAATGGGTCGACGAGCACATGAATTGCGAGGACATCGCGATGAATTTTCTAGTAGCAAACGTTACTGGAAAAGCTCCGATAAAGGTAAGTAAACATCTCTTGGTTCCTTGACACTGACATTTTCCTAAAAAATTGCATAAAACTTTGTGCAGGTAACACCAAAGAAGAAATTTCGATGTCCCGAATGTACCAACACCGAAATGTTATCCGCAGATTTGACGCATATGGTGGAACGTACACAATGTATAAACAAATTCTCCTCTATTTACGGAACTATGCCATTGGAATCAGTCGAGTTCCGCGCAGATCCAGTACTCTTCAAGGACGTGTTTCCCGAGAAACTGAAGCGATTCAACGATATAGGCAGTTTGTAATTGTGATATACAGGTATAATTTTTTAAATTAATGAGGGAAATCGAGTTATGAAAAATATATAGATTTATCAATCAAAGTATGTAGAATGTTGCAGATTATAATAGGTAAAATTAAAAATAGTCTATACAATGATGAATGTTTAACTATTCTTTTAAGAAAAATGAAAGTTTTGATAAAAATGAAGATTTTGATAATATGGTATCTCCATCTAAACCGATTATGAAATTGAATATTCTATGTATATATATTACAATTGTAAAATTCCAAGAAGAATATATAAATCAACAGAGAAAATACAGTGGACATGGAGCGATATGACTCAATGGCAGAATGTCAGTTAACTGAGACCCTAGAATCGAGTCCTGTTAAGAATCCAAGAATATTTTTCCTCTGCTCAAGAAATATCTTACAGATTTCAGAAGTGGAATATATCTCAAAAGATCTTGGATACTTGGTGATATCTCAGGAATAAATCAATGTCAGGAGTCTTCCATTTGAGAAATATTTACTTATTCCTGAGATCTCCCACAAACATTCAAGATCTTTCACAATTATATATATGTATTATATATTAAATCGTTTATGCTTAGTGGATGGAGTATTTGTTTATAATGCAAATAAAAATTACTTTTAAACTGTTATCAGAATTCATGTATTTATATGCACAAGTCAACAAGTTAAAAATTTAGGAAAATATATGTGTATTTCGCAAAATTGTGACTAAAACGATTCAATCTGGCAGTACTGTTATGTGTGAACCCCATGAAACAAATTGACGCGAATCCATATAAAAATTTTATATATAAAGTATTTTAAGCTACGAGTTATTTTTACAAAATCTTTTACATCACAGATAATATACATAATTTTACTCAGACTTTGCTTCAGATTTTAACTTGAAGCAGACACCTTCGACAATAGCTTTCTTACCTACCTCGTGCGATGGTAAGGCCGACATATAGCTCTACAAAAAAAATGTGCTTTTTTAATACATACAACTAATTTAATTTAATAATAATAATGTTAGGAAAAAATCAATGCTTAGAAATAAGAATATTCTACTATGTAAATATATAGGGTGTCCCAAAACTTCCTTTTAATGGCAGATTTCTTAGAACATTTTAAGACGAAAATTCTAACATAAAAATGTCGAGGCTATAATAGTTTTTAAACGGGAAGCAATTATATTTTATGAATGAGAAGGCTGAAATTTGCGCACTCAGGCACGACGAAATAACAGTGAAATAATAGTGCTCTATAAATGGGATACTTTTTTTATATTATTATGATTATCATATAAATTTACAATTGTCGTTATATGTTTTCCCGCTTCTCTACGCCTTGTATTAGTATATTCTCTTTACGAATAATAAATGCGGAAATTAAAAACATCTCATGAAGGTGTTTACCATGATATGCGAAATTGCAATAGAATTAGATTTGACAATTATTTATTTTGCATTTTGCAATATTTTGGAATCTTAATAAAATACAAATTGTAACATTTTCATAACATGTCATAGTAGACACCTTCATTGTAATATTGATCGATCACTTTGGCAGCTGAAGTTGAAATATATCGCAAATTTTTGAATCATTTTTTAAATGCCTTTAATACTCGCATTCATTATTCGTAAAAAAAATGCAATGCATAGAGAAGCGGAAAAATATATAATCACAATGCTATTATAAATTTATATGCTAATCATAATATCATATATATAAAAAGGTCATCCCATTTATAGAGCACTTTTTTCACTTGTTATTTCGCCGTGCCTGTGAGCGCGTGAAATCTCAACCTTCTCATTCGTAAAATATAATTGCTTTCCGTTTAAAAACTATTATAGCCTCAACATTTTTTTATTAGAATTTTCGTCTTGAAATGATCTAAGGAATTTGCCATTAAAAGAAAGTTCGGTAGTTTTGGGACATTCTGTAAATTGTTAAAAAGGTTTTGTTTTAGTAAATTGTACTTAACACAAAGAAAAAATGGAACATGTACCACTGGTGTACGTTGACATGTATTCATGTAACCTATTATCATGGAATTCGTAGAATGGCTCCAGAGAAAATCGCCCACTCCTTCTTGTGGCGAATAACGTATAGTGATGACACCACCTAGTTTCTGTTCGAGTCCATAGAGAAATTTCGAATCTAAAGGGGAAACATGAAAAGATTATCATTGCTTTGATTAATCGCTCCACAATTGTTTATACTAAATCTATAATGCACCGATAAAATCTACGTTCATCGCTCGATGGAGACTCGTAGTCGGACAAGAGGTATTCGAAATAGCTTCTGCAACTGTACGCGCTAACGAGGTGCGCACAAGATGTTCCCCGCAACCTGATGTGCTAGCGCCCACTGAATAAGAAGTATCTTTACAAGCCCAGGCACCACAACCCCATACTCCAGCCTAATATTTAGGAAATATATAAAATATGGATGTAAAAATCTATGTACAAAAATTGTATCAGAATTTTAGAAAACTGTGGATAATGGTATAATAATAGTTATGTTTCATGAACAATTTCTTATAGCTATTATGTAAGCTATTATAAATTAATATACCTGTCCGACTCTTCCAGGATATTTCAGAATTATACCACCACTCGAGCAAGCCGCAGCAATATTCCCATCGTCGTCAACACATATTGCACCTACTGTGTCCATCCTTTTCTTAGCACACTGCAATTAATAATCTCTAATGACAATAAATTTTATAAATCAGTATAAATAACTTTATACCTTTTGAACTTCTACACTACAGTCTTCCACTTTTCTTTTATAGTGTTTATATATTTTTTGAGCTCTCACTGGAATGCAATATTATATTAAATAAATAAATAAATAAGAGATGCACTGACAAACAGCAAAATTTACACAACTTACAAATCTCTCAGAAATAAATTTATTAAAATCTAATAAAGATTTCTTATACAAATTATGCATACTTGATATTAATTGTTCTGGTGGTAATGTCTGTATGCCCATCTCATGTGCCCAAATATGTGCACCATTTCCAACTAAAAAGCTAGTATAAGAGATGGAGATGTATTAGTATATAAATACATATTTATATAATTATTATAATATAATTAATAATCTTTTCAGAAGATAAAATGTGTTGAACATTGAATGTGTACCTAGGTGGGATTCGGCCATATGCAAATTTAATAGATTGTTGTTCGCACAAACGCTTTGCCAATAGAACTGGATTCTTTATTCCACTAACTGCACCGATTGCACCATACTGCAAACTATGGCCATCCATCACGCTCGCATCACATTCTACTGTTCCATTCAAAGTGAGATTTGATCCAAATCCAGCATTTGTCATGGGTGAGTCTTCTAACACCATTACTGTTTCTACTACTGCATCTAATGCATTGCCATTAGATGTCAAACTTTGAGCTCCCTTAAAAACACAAAATTACAAAAACAATTTTTGGGTGATTTAAAAATTATATAAAGTATCCCAACACACTAAACACTCTTTTAATATTAAATTTTATTATCAAAATTTGAAGCAGTTTTAATAAGGAAAAATATTGAGAGAAGTTATCATTTTGTCTAAGTTTTCATTTTTTTTCCCATTATGTATCTTTGTAACAGTCTCAAATTAAAATTTTTTTAAAATAAACTGAAATTAACTGAAAAATGTAGTTCTCAATCTTTCTAGCTTTATCAATCTTTTAATATCACAAAATAAAAACCCTTTTTTTCAATCATTTGTAAATTATTAATATATTTGGATATTTTAATTTAAAAAAAAATCATCTCCAAAATTGCTAAAGAATCTGCTATTAAAGAGATATTAGATAATTTTGAGATATTTTATATATAAAAAAACTGAATATATATTATAGTTAATTAAGTCATTTAAAAATCTTACCACTTTGCATGCTTCATGGCACAACTTTTGATATTTTTCTTTAAGGGACGCAGAATGCTGCCCAGCACCTGTCAAAAAAGAATTCCAGCATTGTTAATTAATGACGTAAATATAAGAAACAATTATAAATCATATCTGAATTAATTACATACCCACATGCACAGCAATAAATCCTTGCTTAATATTACTCATGAAAGTAGATTTCGTTTCTTCTAATCAGCAATATGTATTTTTTTGTTTTTACACTTGAGTACAAAATTCTCAGCTAAAATATCACTGATATGATGAAAGAAATCAAATTACTTGTCATTATAAATAATAGTTATTACAAATATTTTTTTACAATAAAAAAAATACATTTTTAATATAATAAATTTTTTAATAGATTTAATAGAGTATTTAATAGATTTTGCTCTGCTTCATTTAATTAAAAATTCAACTATAAGTTTATGCAGCAATAAAAGCTAAAACATTTTTAGATACCAAAAAAATTATATATAATTATAAAAATTATAACAGTATGTTACACATAGTTGTAATTATATTATTCTTATAAGAACTTACATAGTAAATTTCGTATAGATTCTCTCAGATTCAAATTCCTTCTTAGATTTATATCTTGATGTAAACACATGAGCGAAGACGAAGATAGAAAAAAAAAGACAACATTCCAATTCCGATCAAAGTGAAAACACATAAAGCTGTTTGGATCTTCCTAAAGGCCGTATTACACTGCGCATTAAAAATTAAATAATAAAGATTGGAATTGGACTAAGGTCCAATTTCACCACCTTCGGTTAGATTAACCGACGGTAGGCAACTGAAATGATAAGAATGCTTAGTTTTCATTTACATCTATTTTCTGTTGCCACCCTGCTGATTTTAACCGTCGGTTAACTTAACCGAAGGTGGTAAAATTGAGCCTTAATTTTCAATCTGAAACTTTAATGCGTCGTGTGATACGGGCTTAAGGGCCATTTCACGTGACAAAAATTTTAATCGCAACCGTAGAATGTAAATAAATTGACCAATCACAGTCAGACATTTTCAAACGTAGTAAGAATATTCGATTGTGATTGGTCAGCTTGTTTATGATTACGATTGAAACTTTCCCTTTCATGCGCATCGGCCTTAATGTATGGTGCTAACGTGATTATAAACGCGATAAGCTTCGTCGTCGCTGGTTATGTTCGAGAGACATTTGTCACATTTGTAAAATTAATTATGTGTCGTGGATGACGAATTGTCGTGGTCATTTGGGAAACCGGTTGAGAAGAGGGAACGCCGGCTACAACGCTCGTTCCTATATTCGCACGCGTCGAATTAAAGGAGCAACGCTCGAGTAAGTATCGGCCGAAATGGATGCCGCGCATATCGCGTGTAACCCTATATACTTTTACCTATATACTTTCAATTATATTCGGCGAGATTTATCTATCTGGTCGATGATAATTTCGCGCGATACGAATGATGATGATGATGTGATGACAATTGCTTTTAGATAAAATACTCGCAATCTCGACGATTTTGACAGAAGTCGAACGAAAGTACGGAGTACCAGTGTTTGCATATTTTTGCCTAATTACAGATATGTAAGTATCCGTGTTTGAATGTAGGCGAGAATCTTTCTATGTAACAGGATGTTTAAAATACGAAATACTTTGACAAACTTCTAG
Source organism: Cataglyphis livida (assembly GCA_039654365.1). NCBI lineage: Eukaryota > Metazoa > Arthropoda > Insecta > Hymenoptera > Formicidae > Cataglyphis > Cataglyphis livida. The sequence goes on from JBCEZV010000005.1 coordinate 1,744,472, forward strand.
GGTATACTCTTCATGTCAAAAAAAAAAAAGAAAAAAGTTTATATAAACTCAATCAAATGTGAGTGGTTTTGAAGTTGGATTTCTATCTATGGGAACATGTAAGGCATTTAGTGTATTTGCAACCGATAATGCTATTGATAATGAAGAGATGCTTCGCCAACACATTATTAATGCTTGTGAAACTATATGGTATTATCTGCGAACCTTTGAAATGGTTTGACATTCTTTACTTTATCGTGTGTCAAGCGTTGGCTTGTCTTCAATTAAATGATGGCCATTTTAACTTTTTATTATAATTTAAATATTTATTTTTGATTATTTAATAATAAAATTAACAGAAACTATAACTTTGTAACTACTCATATTTGACGAATTTTTTTTTTCTTTATTTTGATATGTGGAATAGACTCTAGAAGTTTGTCTAAATATTTCATAAACATTCTATATTTCTCGTCGTTAAATGTGATTTTTTAATTGTTAGCTTGAGATAAATATAAAATTGTTCAATTGAATGAGAATGTATCTAATATTTGAGGATGTTCAAACGCATGTAATATCTCCATTTTTTTTTTTTTTTTAGGTTGAGCTAGAATAAGGCAGTATTGTGAATGTGTTGAATGGACAATAATACTATTGGGATATATAGCTTTCTCGACAATGACAATGATATTTGATTTCTTGAAGAAAATCTTTGGATGGGCAGATGAGCATTCTAGGAAACGGAAGGCTTCCGGGGATTACAATTTTGAGGGAGGATTTCATACGCCAAAAAGATTGAAAACCAATTGCAATACGGCATGTATGATGGAGGATTATTTCGATGTCGATGACAGCGATGATGATGATGATGTTGTATTTCTGAGCGAACAGAAATGTTCGCCGAGATCGTGTGCCAAGTTGAATGGCACTCACAAAAAACATCAATCACAATCTCATCAATGTCACGTGCCAGTTGCATCTTCCGTCTATAAATCCACATGTTCTCCATTTATATCGCATCAATCGAACAATCTACATAAATCTACCATGAGTCGTGTCAATCATAAACACAGAATGCATGACACTGGTCATAAATGTCCTACGTTATGCAAAACTAATCAGTTGAAAGAGAGACATCAGTACGAAGAATTGCTACACAATTTCCTTCCAAATAGGATACATATACTGAAGCATAAATGTGCGGAGCACACTTATATGCCCAAGCCCATAGAAGTGATCGATTTGGAGAAGCGCTCGGAAGTTATTGTATCGCCTAATGATAAGATTCGACCTGTTACCACCAATACTCCTCTCACCACCGTACATCAATGTAGAGGCAACTTGTCGAGCTGTACTAGAATAGACAAAGGAAAAGTTCCTACTTTAGATTATAGTAAAAAAGATACCGCTTCGTATTTACAACCCTTCAAGATATCAATTGATTTGCCCAATGTTAGTAGTACAGTGAGACCTACTCCCGCGCCGAAACCACCTGTTAAAGTCGTTGCTACTAACTCGTTACGCGACGAGCTGGCCGCGAAGGCAGTCATGAGGCAAGATTTTATCCCGCAAGTAGCCAAGAGATACAACGAGCGGATCGAGCAGCGACACAAAGAGGCCGAGGAACTGAAAAAGATGACCTGTGTCCTGTCGAAGCACAACAGATACGCGCGTGAAGCGGCTCTGGAAGAACAGCTGGCACGCTCTATGAGACTATGCCTGGCTGTTCTGGATGACAGAGAGGAACCGGAGGAACCGGCATTGCCGGTGCTAACCGACGAAATGTTACGAGAAGTGAGAAGTGCTCTCGTACCTTGTCCACAAGACGAGGTTCTTGCGGAAGGTTTTGGCCTGAGGATAACGCGAAAGGACATCCATACGTTGGCTGGTTTAAATTGGCTGAACGATGAGGTGATAAACTTCTATATGAATCTGTTAATCGCCAGAGGCATGTCCTCGAATAAATATCCGAAGGTACACGCCATGAATACGTTCTTCTATCCGAAATTGCTCTCGGGCGGTCATTCATCTCTGAGACGATGGACCAGAAAGATAGACATATTCGCGCAGGATCTCGTCGTTGTGCCCGTACACCTCGACATTCACTGGTGTATGTCGATAATAGATTTCCGAGACAAGTCGATTACTTATTATGACAGTATGGGCGGCAATAATCCAAAATGTCTGGCGGCACTAAAGCAGTATCTGCAGGATGAAAGTCTGGACAAGAAGAAATTACCCTACGATATGAGCGACTGGATATTGCAGTCTGCCAAAAATATTCCTCAACAGATGAATGGCAGTGATTGCGGAATGTTCTCCTGCATGTTCGCCGAGTACGTCTGCGCAAACAAGAAAATAACATTTACACAGGATGATATGCCGTATTTTAGGAATAAAATGGTTTATGAGATACTGAAAGGTAAACTTTTGTAAAGGAACAGACTAATGTTAGAGGAAACGTCTGCGTGGTAAAAACACTTAAGCGATTTGATGCTATAGACAATTATCTGGAAATAATCGGTAATTAATTATATTAATCATAAAAAGGAAAAGAGAGAAAATGAAAATTACTTAATTGATTTTCTGTATTCACAAATATACTTTTGTCGCAGATTAAAGAAAACCAAAATAGGAATTTCTTTAAATCGAATTTTTTTTTTTTTTTTAATACACTTCTATTTTGAAACGGAAAGAGAGAAAGAAAAAGATGCGTTTACATTGTATAATGATTAATCCTGTAATTTTCAAATAAATTGTAACAAATTTGCATACACATAGATAGTGTACTATACATAAATTTGAGAGTTTTTTCACTGTACAGACAGAATGGTAATCCATAGGTTTCATTATTTTTAGCAAATATATATTGTTACGAACGAAAAAAATTTGCACATTGTTTTTTAAGAATAGAAAATGGGGCAAGAATCATATGAAACATCACGATTCTAAAATTGATCTAAAACAGAATTTTGTAATCTCTCTGTCTGACAGTATGTTTACACTACTTTCCGTTTGACTTATGTGTTTGACATTGTTTAGCTGCTTCTGAATTAATTTATACGTAAAGTTGTATAGAATAAAATTATATTATATTAATATATACTTTTGTCTACCATATCTATACAACATGACTAATATTAATGACTAATATTAATTCATTGTTTTGAAATAAATAATTTTAATGATGATTTATTTAAGACAATACATTATATTTTGCATTATGATTTCAAATGTAAGATATATTTATGTAATATCTTTTTAATTTTTTCTTTACTTTTTTTTAAATAATATTTTGTAATAAATCATTTCTTTTTTTTCATCTTCTTTCTTCTCTCTTTAAAAGAGCACACATGCTTTTTTTATTTTAATCATACCAAGCATAAGGAAATATTAAGAAGTTAAGAATTATTTTTTTATAATCATTATATATGAAAAGATCTATTTTTAAATATCTATTTTTTTACTTATATTTTAGATTTTTTTTTATTTATGTACATATGTATAAATTGACATTGTAACAAACTTAAAGGCGTATTCATTATGTAAATATATATAAAAATATATGTATATATATATATATATATATATATATATATATATATTTCTTGCTTATATATATTATATATTTACTTCATGGACGTGCTTATATTCGAACTAATAAACACATGTAGAGATCAGCTACACACACATACATACATACATAACACACACACATATAACTATGATTTATTTATCTTTTTCTCTCCATATTGGAAAGAAAAAGATAAACTCTGAACTAATTTGACACAATGGGTCTGTTCGTTTTAGCTGAACTAGTGCAGCCAGTTCAGCTAAAACGAACAGACCCATTGTGTCAAATACGACATGACACTTCGAGAGTTGAACGCCTATGATATAAATATTGGAATTTATTGTCGATGTATATCCTGTAATTAACGTTGAAATATATGAACTGCTGTGAATTTATTTCATAGAATCATGTCGCACATTTATTCTTCAATATAATTTTATTATCATCGAATTGAGTTCGAGTAAACACTTGGAATCTATATATTCTAACCTATGCTAAAATAATCGTATCATTCGGTATCATTCGTCGACGTAAGTAAACGAAAATGAGCTCGTGTAGCGTGATTACGTCCGATTTTGTGAATGTATCGATCACAAATTCCGGGCAAGAATCCTGTTGTGTGGAGCGTCGATTTCAGAAGAGTATAACCATCGACGAATTTAAGGTGAGACTTCTCTTTCCTTAGAATCTGCCCTATGTACGTACGTAGAAAAAGTCATATGTAAATTGCAAAATTACAGGGTAAATTGGAACTTCTTACGGGTGGCAATCCAGCTACGATGACAGTCGAGGTTTACGATAAGAATGACAAGCTTGTTTGCAAGTTGGAGGAGGGACAGCGTCTCTTGGGATCTTATCCAATCGACGATGGTATGAGAATACATGTAAGCTTGCAGATATTTAGCAACATGAAAGTTTGCGTCTCATCCAAAGAGCCATTTCATACATTTCTCATGAGTAATATATATATCGCAGGTCATTGATAATTTCTCGTGCACTACAGAGGACCTAAATCGTGTGGAGAAGTTTGAGATATCAGAAGAGGAATACGCTAAGAAAACAGGTACAATTCTTGCATTTATTTTCTATATTAAATTGATAAATGATAATTTTCCATTTGTACCTTGGGCTGTGTAACACAGATACTGTTAAGGCGTTTCTGGAGAAGAATAAGCTGGGGAAGTATAACGAGGAAGAAATGAAGAAGAAAATGGAGGAGAAAAAACGGGAGGAGGAGGCGGAGGAACGTTTAGCCAGTTTATGTAAAGTCGGAGATCGCTGCGAGGTATCTGTCCCGAATCTACCAAGACGGAGGGCAACTATTTTATACGTTGGTTGGTAGAATCTTAGAATATTCGCATGTTTTTATTCTACAAAAAATATATTTTCGTCTCTTTAAATGTCATATTATGTAGGTAAAACTGAATTTAAAGAAGGCTGGTGGATTGGTGTTAGATACGATGAACCTCTTGGCAAGAATGATGGAAGGTAAATATAATTCAATTCTACTCTCTTTATTGCGATGCCGAAATTTCTTTGTTTCTTATTGCATTGTGCTTTTATACTGTTTCAGCATTGGTGGTAAAAGATATTTCGAATGTCCACCAAAGTATGGTGGATTTGTCAAGCCGATGCACGTGAACGTTGGAGATTTTCCCGAGGAAGACTTCGATTTGGACGAAGAACTTTAAAATATTCCTGGATATCTATTTACAATTTTTGAAATTTATTTAAAATACATAAAATTTATATTAAACAGTGTAGTGTAAAAAATAGGAAATTCTTCTTAAATTAAACACATAAATGAGGATTCTTAATATTTTCGTCGCTTTATGATGTCTGGTCTCCAATCGATCGGATGTGTTTTCTCACTCTGAAAATATAGATAAAAGGATAATGCTATGTTACAAAACAAGAGTGGATATGGATATTATGGATTATAAAATTTTTTTGCACGTCTATAATTATTTATAAAGAAAATCTCCACTTACCGCAGTATCATCCTCTTTATATAATTTTATAGTCTTGTCAGCCTCTGTTGTAATCATACGAGTGCCTGACATGTCAAATGTGATGCTGAATATTCCAGCTTCGCTATCCATTGAACCAGGTTGAACAGGCGCTTGGAGTCGTTGAAAATTGTATCCAGTTCTCCAATCCCAAAGATGCATAGTACCATTGTCAGCACCGGATACTAAAACTCCATCGGCGTTCACAGCTAAACAATTAACTATGGCGTTGTGACCAGACAAGTTTTGAATAAATTTTCCTTCCGGACATTTCCACTGTTTAATATTGTCTGGCGATGCCGAGGCGAACATGTACAGGGATGGATGAAAGCTCAAGGCTCTAACGCTCTTCTTATGATTCGTTAGAGTGGCTCTGGATTTTCCAGCAGCCAAGTCCCACAAACGAATTGTGCAATCGTGACTGCCAGTCACGATTTGCGGTTCAGCTGATTGGCAAATTACACTGGCTACCGTGTTAGTATGCCCGACGAGTGTATGGACATTCGCCTTCGTACGCATGTCCCATACTCTTCCCGTAGAATCTCGTCCCGCTGTTACGAGAACGTCCACGGTGGGATGTAACGCCATAGAATATACGGCTGACAAATGTCCGTGATAATGTCTGATTACCTTGTTATATTCAAGGTCCCAGCATTTAACTTGACGGTCCTCGCCGCAGGAAAACAGATAAGGATGCCTTTGGGAAAAGGCAAGACCGCGCACGCTGCTTATGTGGCCAGTTAAGGAAACTTTCAGTTTTCCACTTGAGAGATCCCATATCTAATTTCAAAAAAATTATGTGTAAATTATTATTTCTTCTAATTTCCTATATTCCGAGAAAAATATCAATAGATAAAAATATTTCAAAATCGGATATCTACTTTGATCACTCTATCAGCTGAACCAGTGGCGAACCATTCGTTTCCAGGTTCGACAGCGCAACATCGCACCCATCCGAGGTGACCGCTAATAACTCTATATAATTTCCAAGGCGCGTGCCATTTGGGTTTAGCCATTGAAGGCGTTTTTTTCTGAGGCGCCATTAGCGCGCTGCTACTTGTGTTACTTCCTCCCCCTGTTACTGTTGCAATTACTCCTGTGTTTGCCTGTGTTATATTGTAAGGAACAACTGCTGTCATGTTAGCTTCAAAAGTTTCATCTGAAAGTATATTTATAAAAATAAATATAATCATATACAAAAAAAATTAGCAAAGTAAAAAAAATTTTTTATCTCGATTATATTACATTACCTCCTGGTGGTGGAGGATCTGCAATGTTATTATCTTGCTGCACTTTGGTTATATTATTTTGCTTCACACGTTCCAACACTGGACCATAACTGTCTTTCGCTTTTATAGCTTTCTTTGATTGCTGTCTGAAAAAAAAAAAATATACTCATATACAAAAGAAATTAGGGAAAAAAAAGAAGGAGAAAAAAAGAAAAACTATGCTCAATATAAGTGGGTTAATTAGGAAATTTAATTGAGAAGTAATATTTAGCAACTATGAAATACTTACAAAATGGGATCCATTGGAGGTAAAGTTCCTTGATTGGATAGAAACATGTCGTGTGTTCTTTTTAAAGAACGGAACACTAATGTGTGTACCGAATGTTTTTGGACATCCTAGAATATAAAATAATGACTCGTATATGAAATTTATACAAATCTCTATTATATATACATGGTGACTCAGAAATACTTCAACAAACTTTGAGTAAGTTTTCTAAACACACAAAAAATATAAATATATATCTGATGCCTGGTTTATAATCGAAAATTTATATTAAATTCAACGCCATGATCTGATTTAAGCTCATTAGATTTATCTATGAAAAGCCCCAGTTTATGCAACTGAAATTGCAAATGAAGAAACGCTTCACCAACATATCGTATATGCCTGCGAAATCATTTGCTATCGTTATGGAATCATTAAAAAGATCCAATGTGTCCATGTGCATTAAAGCAGGTGAAGAACATTTTGAATATTTGAATGTTATAAATTGTGAGTAGATAAATAATTGAACTAAAAATGTATTACATTAGTCATGTATTATTGAAGATATATTCCGTCAGTTTTTGTCGTTAAAATCTTTCGATTATAACTCATAAATCAGACATTTCCAGACATATATTCATATATTTTTTTCTTCTTTTTATGTGAAGAACTCACTCTCAAAGTTTATTGAAGTATATCTGAATTATCTTGTCTACATACACAATGTTCAGACATATATTTATGTAATTTAAAATAATATTAAAAAATATAATTCAAAATACTTATTACCATTTCTTGCAGTACAAGATAAATAAATAAATTATTTTCTGAAAGACTGAAACCTGAAATCTGAGAGGGACCACGCCGCCATTTTTCATAGATCGTTTTCCTAGCTGATACAGTGGCGCTAACTGGATTCATTTTAGAGCCAGCGGAATTATACAGGGTGTCCGGAAACTTTTGACAAACCCGAAGTGTGAAGGTAGATGGAGCCAAACTGAGTCGAAAAGTCCTGTACGATTTCGCAAAATTCGCAATAATGTTGCAATTATTGCGTTATTAATTAAAATATGTGAGCTAATGAGTGCGTTAGAAAACGATAGGCCAAATATTATTATCAAAAACGTATAAATCTTTTATGTAACTGCTTCAGGAACAACAAAATAAATATTTTATTGTAAAATTAATGCTTTATTACCGACAATAAAAAGATTTACTTATCTATAGTGCGCGTGACTTTTTTCGAGTAATATATTAAATTCTATAAGACTATGAGTCTTAAATGATATCTTGTCGGTGTTTTCAATAATAAAACAATAATTGAATAAACTAAAATAACCGTATTAAATAATTCAAGTAATTATTTTTGATAGTCAAACGGCCGATAATGTCAACATTCTTCAATTACCTCTGGATCCACCGGACCCACTTGATGATCACGGGCTGATGGTCTTTAATAGTATTTTGTTGATGCTCTATAACTAATTTCTATAACTTAATTAAATATATGTCGCTTAGATATTTTCCATACAATAAATTGCAAAAAGACCGTGCGAAGGTAAACTTTTATTGTGAAAAAAAATAGTTAATACAGTCCCGGAGAAAGAATAACAGATCGTTAGGATATTTTGGAGGATATAAGGTAATCTCTTCTTCTAATCTCTTCAGTTTAATTTTTGACATAATTCCAACAAATGATTCAAAATATTGAACAAATTACTTGAAATTGGGCGGATAAATGAAAAAAATAATCCATTTACTGCCTATTTAAAGTAAAAAATGAAATTTATATACAAAATTAAATTGCGGATTGTATAAATAAGTTAAATAAATAATGTTACTTATTTAGTTAACAACTTTATGAGCAATTTTATATAAACAAATTCTATATAGAATATAATTGCGATGTAACAAATGTTACATTACATGTGACTATTTTTGTCATTAAGTTTGTAAAAAAATATGAGTAAAATACGAATTCAGAATGCATATATATTTTGCTATCTAAGTACAAAAGCAATTGCTATGATATCTTAAATATAATATGTTAATTGTAAATAGAGGAGAGAGAGAGAGAGAGAGAGAGAAAATATGAGAGAGAAAGATGACACATAAGTAATAAAAGAATTAGAAACAAAACATATTTAATGTAAAGTATATATACACAATGCATACAATAATCACACATTAAATCATTTAATTGTATAAAACATATTCATAATAAAATAATAAAATAAGAAACTTGATAAATGGGAATCGGAGCGCGGTAAATAAAGCACAATCACAAAATCTTGTAAATATTCTTCTTTTATTAACATTTAAAGAACGTATCGGTCCTTTATTGTCCATCTTCGGTTTAACAAAAAATATCTACTTGATATTCGCAAATAGTCGTTCAGAACTAACACAGATGTCACATAAATGTAAAAAATTAATGCAGCATTTTCATTATTAAAAGTGTTCTCATTAATTTCTTATATTCATGTGATATCTGTAGTTAGTTTTAAACACTTATTCGCTACTGATTGGAATAAATTTTACATGAACTGGTTGAGAAGGCTGAATCATCATATCGAACTTCAATTGGATATTTTTTAAACAATCTATGGGCTCCAAATAAAAATTATGCACCAAAGAAGCAATCAGAACTTTCATCATTAGCATCCCGAATCGTTGACCTATAATTCGAAGCTTTATCAAAAACTATTGACATGAGGAAAAACAACAATCATGAGCAATTTACCTATGCAATTCCTCTGTCCTGCGCTGAACGGTAGATAGGAATATGGATGATGATTCTGCATATTTTCAGGCAAAAATCTATCCGGATCGAATATTTCTGGATTTGGCCAAAAATTGGGATCTCTATGAACTCCGAAAATATCAAGTTGTAAGATTGTTCCAGCAGGTACAACATATGAGTCTGAAAAGCGTATTATAAAATTATAAAATATAAAAATTTTTGAAATTAAGACTTCTTTTGAAATATAACAGGAAAATAATATCGTGTTTTTATAATGTTAAAGCAATTAATCTTACTTTACATTCCATAGTATAAACTTTAATAATAACATATATATACATATATATAAGAGTGTCCCAGAACTGGCGAAAAAGCCATTTTTAATGACAGATTCTTCATAAAATTCTAAGCCAAAAAGCTTTTTACAAAAAAGTGATCCGATGAATAGAATTTGAATGGTGAGGTATTGAAGTTGACGTATGGGAGCGCATGAAATTCGCGCGTCAGGATCGTCAGTGGACTAAGTTTGGAGGGACTAAGGAACGGAATGTATTAACGCACAATAAAATTAAAATTAAGAATAATTAATTCGTTTTCTTGTTTCTATTAGATTTTTATTAGGAATAGAAATAAATATTAAATTCTTAAAATTTAATATTTTATTTCTTTTCCTAATATTTTATATCTATTGTACGCAGGGCCTAATGTTTTCTCTATTGTTAGTTGACTCGTGTATAGATACCCGGAGTGCCTCGCTATCTCTGACTTGGCGCGAAATACTATCGTGTCTTTTGATATACTGTAAAATGTGACATGTTCAAAGAGTAAAAAAGTGATTAATTACCTAATGTTACATCTTTCTGAACACTTCGTAGTAGAAAAGTCCCGACGGGATATAAACGTAGTGATTCCTTTAAACATCTTTCTAAATATGATAAATTTTGCAACGCTCTCATGGTAAGTCTCCCTCCGTCCTCTTGCATCACAGTATTGACTTCAATCCTCACACGTTCCTGTGTCATCAATAATAATTAAAATGTATTTCTTAATATCCTGTTTTTTTTTTTTATATAAATAGATATATGTGCAAATAAATTTTTAATAAATGAAAAAATACATTGCAATAAAAGCTTAATATCTAATTTGAAATATTTGAATAAAAATCGCAATTTAAATAATATATTGCAAAATACTGAGAAAAAGGTACCTGGACATCTGTGTGTTCAGCTAATAATAATAAAGCAAAAGTGACAGCCACCGCTGTAGTATCGTGACCCTGTAATCGTCATTATAAACATAAGCATATTGCCATGTCTTTAAAAGTATTCAGATGTAAAAATAATATGTAAAACTTAAAAAAAAATATAAATACATACTCCAAACATGAAGGTATCGACTTCTTCCCTGATGTCCAAATCAGTCAAAAAATTGTCTCGAGATGCCGCTATTAAGAGATCCAACATGGCTAATCGTCTTTTTTTAACTAGAAATAAAAAAGCACATTACCATCAATCTCGTTTTTGCATGTTGCGCTTTAATTATATAATATAGTTCTTGTTTAAAATACAGATTTTTTATTAAAAATAATAATCATTTAATTTTACGACAAACATATGTTGCATTATTACATGTAATTATGTGTTTGGTATAAATATTACAGACGTAAATTAATATTCGATTGAGTCAAATCAAATCAAATTGAGTCGAATTCAATCAAATATAAATATTAACTCCGATCTCTTACGTACTTCCAGATACGTCATCATTTGATTCCGTCTCTTTGCCATTTTCAAGATTTTTCAAATATCGACCATTAGTGCGTTCGTGATAAAGTTTTCTTTCCGCAATGATCTACATACAAATGCGATATTAAATTTTTAAAATGATTTTTTGTATTAAATTAAAACAGCATACTGTACTATATCAAATATTAATATCCATAACTTATTTATGATTAATATTTATGATTAATCACGTAATCTTGCGGTACAAAGATTACGAGATTTATTATAATTTTTATATGTATATAAAAGATAGAGTTTAGCGGATTTAAAATAACATGATATATAACGTACTTTTTCGCTAAATCCATGTAATATTTTCAAGACCTTTTTTTGCTTTCTTCCTTGTGGCGATAATGAGAATAAGAAATCGTTATAGAACCAGGGCTTAAATCCTCTAAATCATAATTAAATAAAATAATATAATTTTAATAATGATGCAATTTTGTAAAAGTTTTATTAAAATTGTTATAAAATCTGATAATAATATTTAAGAAATCTCACAGATTAAAAGAGAATATAAATAAAAAAGTAAATTTAAAACTATATATGTTATAAAAAAAGATATTTAGAATCTTCTAAAAACATTATTCCCTTTTTTTAAATATAGATTTTTTGATTAAAGATAATTTCTCTTCAGATTTTATTGCATAAATTTATTTTACTTAATATTTCAATATTCTAACATTTACAATATTTTCAACATTTTTGCAAACAATTTTGATTTTCACTTTGAAATAAAACATTTAACAGAGCACGTACAATACAAACAATTTTGATTTGTAATTGCCGCTTTAATGAATAAATGTTTCAAGTCAATTGCTTATCTTCACATGATTATTCAATATTCAATTTGTAATTCATAATATATATAAAAAATATGTAACACAATCATAAGGATTATAAATATATCACACAATTATTTACTATATCTAAAAATTACCTATAAAATATCAGTTCGATTATGTCGTGAACCGCATTTCGATACTGCTGAGACTCGTCAAGTTTTTGCAAAGAGATGCCCATGGTAGTTTCTGTAAGTGCATGTATTATACATATATAAGATAATATACGTAAGATAATATATGTATTATACATATAAAAGAATTAGACCCTTTCTGATCTTCAGAAGTACGCCCTTTCATAATCCCTACAACTTTTGTTCGGATCATTTTCCGTGAAAGTGCATACTTCTGGAGATCAGGGAGGGGGGTCTAATTGTTTTCGAATACCCTATATAAATATACAGTCAAATAATTATTTCACTAATAAATATTTCATAAGTAACTTTGAGTATTAAAAATTTATATTTAATTATTAGGATATTATCTGTCCTTTTTGCAGCATCGATAATTTGTATGAGAACAAATTATCTGAATCTATGATATGAATGAAATTCTTGCATATAATCTGAACAATAAGAACTTTACAGCAAACTTACCGCATATAGCGTTTAACGTATGTTCACTAACAAATGGTATTAAATCTTTTACAACTATTTCTCCGACATCTTTTAATGATTTTGTCATAGAATCCCCCTCCTTGATTAAAATATGAACAAATTGATTCATTATATTATAATGGAACGCAGGTGTTAATATCTTTCGTCGTGAATGCCACTTAGCGCCTAAAACCCAAAAATAACGCAAAATACGAAATACAAACAATATTATATAATAGTATTTTCTCTCTTTGTTTAATGTTTATTTAGCAATTCTCAAATAATATTATTATCTTAAATTTAATTTTCTTACATCGCGCAAAATTTCTTTTATAATTTTTTCAATCTTCTCATGAAATTTTTGAGGTAAAAGGAGTTGCAAATATAAACTTGAATTTATTTATTATTTTGTAATTAAATCTGCTTGGATTGATCAAAAACAAATTAAAATTTGTTAAAAAATCTGTTACATGGTGTTCGATTTAATTGAAAATCATCAAAACAAATTTTTTCTATTTGAAATATTTATTACTTCTATTTACTGGAGAATATAATCATGGTAAAATAATCTCTCAACATATCTCTCAACTTTACTTGTAAATTTTTTTCGAATTTATTACTTTTTACAACAAAAAGAAGTTATGTAAGAGTTTATCGTTAAAAATAATATTCAAGTCTAATTCTGTAATAGTTTATTTGATTTCTGTGATAAAAACAAATCGTAATAGTAAAGTATGTGCGCTTTTATATTAATAACATTATATTACCTTTGCTAGTAAAAAGACCTGTGCCGAGCCAAGGACAAAAGAAGTTATATAGATGACTTTTCTCGGTATACTTGGAGTTATTTAATATCGTCTGAAAACATGTTAGAGAGAAAAATTAATTATAATATAAATAATATAATATAAATTAATAATTATAATTAATAATATATAATTAATAAATATAATTAATAATTATAATATAAATTAATTTATATTATATCACTCAATTTTTTAAATGCACTTTTAATTTTATTTATTAGTCGCGTCTCAAATTTCTATTTAATCTCGATCAAGTTTTTTCTTTTTTATTCATTCTTTTATTCTTTTCTGAGCACGCATGTGATCCATCGTTGTCGGTTTATCAAAAAATTTATATGCAAAACGATGCTTAATTTGGACGTATATGCGAAACTGAATCTTCGTGCGCTAAAAAAAGTTGGAGGGGACAAACAAAATGACTCTTCAATTAATAGACGAGTATGAAAAGTTTTCGTTATTGTGGAATGCTAAACACTTCCATTTTTCAAGAAATAAGAAGCTCGATGCTTGGGAGATAATAGCAAATAATTTGAAAATAATTTATTGATTTATGGCGAACGACTGGAGCACAGTTTTGTACACACAAATAAAAATTTTAAAATCGAAAAAAGTTGACCCGCACGAATGTTCGTGCCTTTAAATGCAAGATTTGTAAATCTAATTAAATTGTAATGTTTACAAACAATTAAATTTCTTTTATTACCTTTAGATCATCTGGATGACGGATAGACACACCATATGTGAAGAAAATCCATATTTTATAAATAGGATAATACTTATCAGATAGACTACATTTTAATTTCCATTGTTCCTCTAAAAAATATATTATAAATATTAATACAAAAATTTTGGTGAGATTAATTTTATCATTATTTTATTGCATCTTCACTCAGATACATTAAGATATGTAATCTGCTTGCGGATTGATAAGTATACATTTCAGAGTACATAATTTTACGAATTTAATATTTGTTTATTCGTGCGCATGAACATCTGATAATTAATGTAAAAAGAAATTTGAAATTTTATACTTGCTTGTTGAAGTATATAATTGAAATGCATTGCCAGCAATTGGAACGCCCAGTGGTCCCGGTATAAGATTAATGAGTCGCCCTGCTCTTCCATAATGTACGTAGTAATAATATATCAAGAAGATAAATATAGATAATAGCACTATAGTGATAAACATCGTTTCTTGAAGTGATATTCTTGACTGCTTAATTAAACTTGTTCTTCTTCATCTTATTGATCCTTGAATACAAAAGCCTTATTTTGTTTCTGTTGTTCATTTAATTGATAAAAGTTTTTATAAAAATAATATAATATACATTTAATAAAATTATAACAACCAAACCGAGCTAATAAATTGCAATTTTTGAGGAAACTTATGTAAAAATAACGCATCAGATTCGAAGACCAGATGCGGCACCAAAGTGCTCGTTATGTCTCTTTTTATAATCTGAAAGCAAGTGAATCATTTCCATTTCCCCAATTTTTATATTTTCCGCAGAAATTTTTTTTCATTCTTTTTATATCTTCCATTATATTATTTTTATGGCTATATATAGGGTGTCCCAAAGCACTTTAGATAACGCTCGTGAATAGGTAGAGCACAATACTTATTGTTAGTTTATTCTTGAGGATAAATAGCAATACACAATATTTTTTTTATATATCTATTTTCTTTTTTTATCCTTTTCGTTAATTTGGTGAATAAGTATTGTAAGACTTAATGTAGTTATAAGAATAAATAGAATTTAGATTTTTTTAAGTAACACATCACTCAATAAGTCCCCGGTCTGACACATATATGGCAACATTGTTGACAGATCCACGTGATTTCTAAAAAAAAAAATTTGTTTTTTTTGGTTAGACCGGAAACTTATTGAGTGATGTGTTAACTGTGAAGTGCGGTTCATATTTCTTTTGTGTGAAAAATTTGTCCTGTTCTGCACCTCCGAAACCCGAACTTCTCCAGTTCTTTATCAGACATAATCTATATATATTTATTATATAATACTATATTATATAATACTAGGCCCGCGGCGAAGCAGTGGGAAGAGTGCTTTGCGAGCGCGCTTGGCTATATCAACCGAAAGAATTACACACATAACGCGCGCTCCGTTTTATGTGAATGATCTTTTCATTTGTCCTAGTATCAAGTGACAGGTGGGGGGTGTCTTCGCGCCGCGAGCTTCTCGCGGCACTTCGTTGCCTGATCTTTTACAATTAAAATTTTCTTAAATATTGAGAAAATCGCAAAATGGTACAGGCAAATTTTTCTGCTCAGAATAACACTCTCTACCTTCCATTAAAGGATGTTGCGCGAATTTTCGGACACACTGTATATATATGAGAATAAACAGAATTTAAATTTGTTAATTATTTTGTTTGTTATTCTTAAAATTACGTTAAATCTTACAGTCTACTTACTCACCAAATTAACAATACACATAGAAAAAAGATAGATATATAAAAGAAATGTCCCGTATTGCGTCGACAAGTCCTCAAATTTGTTGTCAAGAATAAACTTTAAGTAACGAAAACCGATTAACGAACGAGCTTTTAAACAACAGAACACAGTAATAACGTTCGCGAGAACACTGTGGAAGATGACAAAATCGAGATAAGAAGAAGCGTCAATATTTAAATGAAAACGACGTACTGTTTTTTGTCTTTGAAAAAAAAGGAACCACTGTTTTCGCACGCGAATAATTTAGGTATGTTCCATTGCAGCTGAGTTTCTTTTAGTGATAATTAATGACTTTGAAATCAAACCAATGTCGATTATTTGACCTCAACAAAAGAACCGTAAATTAATCTGAGACTTATACAGAGCGACTTGCGACACTTGATGCGATAGACCGGCACTCGCCAAATGGTCGAAAATTTTAGGAAAGGTCGATATCGATGCAAGAGCGCGGAGAAAATCGTGAGATCTCATGTTTGTGATTGGGCAGAATCGCGAGGCTAGCGAGATTGATATTACAGGCCTTGAGATTGATTAAGACTGCGTAGAAGAAAAAAAAAATTAGAAAGCGTGAGAAAAAGGCAAGAGTGAAAAATTGTTTAAGATGTAGAGATAAATGCGATTTTTTGCATAGATTATAAATAATTATTATACATAAACATTTATATATATAATTACCAACTTACCATTATCAAAAAAAGAATCAGTCAAAATTTTCAAATATTTCTTCAATGTTCTCTCATTTCCAATAATATATTTATTATAAATGTATTTATTGACATTGCATGAAGCGTATGCATTCGCTCAATTTTAGTAATATAATCTAAATTTTGTTCAATATGACATCTATTAGAAATCATTTTTCTTCTTTGCATTATTTTGCGATTCAAAATCATTAATAATTTCAGATCATTTTACACTAATCACTTTATCATTTTTCTTCTTGCATTATTCTGTGATACTCTTATATAAATGGTAAATTATTTAATATGATATTTATTTTTATTTGATATAAAAATAATAACACGAAGATGATATTTATATGGAGAAAAGGCGATATCAGCTTGTACCAAAACGATAAATAAACATTTTTGGTCCAAAATGACTAAACTGATGCTTCTTAAAGAAAAAAAAATTTAATATAACTTTGTAATATAATAGCTGTGCCTACAAGATATGTAGAGGAAAAATAAAGATACTTTTTTTATATAATTCAAACTCAAGCTATTGATTAAGTCTAATAAGAACTCGATTCAACTGTTATTGAAATTTGGAAATCTCAAGTACTCTCAACTGGCCGACTCGCGTATAGATACACGATGTCTCGCTGTTGCTGTTGAGCGTGACTTAGCTCGAGATATATTACTGTGTCTCATTCTCCATGTATTTGTTGTAATATAATATTGCAGATACATATGTGTTTAATGATTGTACAATTTGTGTCAAAACCTATAAAATATGCCTATAATAAGACCAAAGAATATGCTGGAGTTTACATTTTGTTAGATCCTTAAAATACAAAACGTTTCCATTTAGTACTTATATAAAAAAGGGTATATTCACATAAAGTCATCATTTACAAAAGATGACCATTTACAAACAATGACCTTGATATATGACCTTTGTAAATGGTGACTTTATCGATGTGTGCGCGAGATATCTCGGAATAATTATTCACATATACTCTTGCAATCGCTGAGAAGACTGTAATATGATAAAATATGATAAAACATAGCGAAACGAGTAACGCTTTTTAAGGGTTAGCAAAGAAAGAATTGTGGAATTATCGCACATATGGCATATGTAAAAATAGTTTTTACGATGAATTGCTTTTATTAAAAATAAAATAAATATTACAATATTACAATATTACATATTGTTGAAAAAAAGCTTTTTTATGTACAATGATGCATAAACTTGTTAATTTCTTGAGAGTATTGAAAAGATTGTAAATATAAACTATTTATGGTTCGATTTTATCTCTTTATATTTTTATATATAGATAATGTTACAATAATATAAAAATACAATACATATTTTATATAAAACATTTTTATAATAAAATAAGAAACTGGCCAAATGGGACATGGAGCGCGGTAAATAAAGCACAATCATAATCTTGTAGAAATTCTTCTTTAATTGACTAAAAGTTTCGGTTCTTTATTTGGTCCATCTTTAATCCACTAATACGGATGTTACATAAATGAAATTAATAAAATATGAATATTTTTATTAATGAAAATATTTTCATTAATTTCTTACATTTATGTGATTAGTTTTAAACTGTTATTTGCGGCTGATTGGAATGAACTTTATATATATATAAAACAAAATAAAAAAATAACGCAAATTGTGCTATTAAATACAAATTATATTATATAAAATTATTCTCTTTCAATTTCATATTTTTTTGAGCAATTCTTAAATAATATTATTATCTTAAATTTAAGTTTTTTATATCGCGCAAAACTTTTATAATTTTCTAAATTTTCTCATAAAATTTTTTGCGGTAAAAAGAGCTGCAGATATAAACTTGAATTTAATTATTATTTTGTAATTAAAACTTTATGGAGTGGCAGTCAAAAATAAACTATAATTTATTAAAAAATCTGTTACGTGATGTCTGATTTAATTAAAAATCGTAAATACAATACAATACAAATCGTAATACAAATACAAATCTTTTTTATTTGAAACATTTATTGCTTTTATTCACTAAAGAAAATATATATATATATATATATATATATATATATATATATATATATATCACAGCGAAATCATCTCTTAACATGACTTTAATTGCAAATTTCTTTTGAATTTATTATTTTTTACAAGGAAAATAAGTTATGTAAGATTTTCATCGTTAAAAATAATATTCAAGTCTAATCCTCTAACACTTTATTTGATTTTTTGTGATGGAACAAATTGAAAACAAATTGGAATAGTAAAATGTATATGCTTATATATTATATTATCTGTTCTAGTTGAAAGACCTGCAAAGTCAAGGATGAAACAAGCTATATAGATGACATTTCTCGATGGATTTTGTGCTGTTAATATCGTCTAAGATTATCAAAAATATTTTAAAAGAAAAAAATTAATTTATATTATATTACAATTTTTTAAATAAACCAATAATTTATTAGTCGCGTCTCAAATTTCTATTTAATCTCGATCGAGTATATCAATATTTTCTCTATTCATCTTTTTAAGAAACATTTTATTATAAATAAAAATATTCTTGTGAATCGCAAGATTCCTAAATTTGACTAAATTGTAATATCTATCGTATAAATAATTAAATATTTATTATTACCTTTAGATCATCTGGATGACAGATAGACACATCATATGTGAAAGAAATCCATATTTTAAAAATAGGGTAATATTTATCAGACAGACTACACTTCAGTTTCTAGTTCCTCTGAAAAATATATTATAAATATTAAAACAAAAATGGTGGGATTAATTTTATGGTTATTTTATTGTATCTTTACTCAAGTACGTTAAAAATAGAGAATTAATAATTAGGACAATGATTTGTAAATTATTTATTGGGTGGAGTTCCGAAAAGAACTTACCTCCGATTTCAATAAAACTTTGTGAAAAGCTTCGTTTTGTGTTGAAATAAAAGTTCCTAAAAGGAATTTGGCGATTTCTACAAGAAAGTCATTTTTTAAAAGAAAATGGTAAAAAGTATAGTAATTGTAATAATTATTTACATTAGCATATACCTCGCTAATGATCTTGATCTTCATATATGTTGTAAAGATAAGATTGCTGATAAATATTTACTTAGTTTCATTTGGCGGTTTTGTGTAATTTTTAAGATATTTAATGAAAAAGATGTACCATATTATATGATTTTACATAGGTTTGCAATTTTCTGGGCGAAGTAAAGTCCATTCCATATTGCCCTGTGTTTCAGATGCGAAACAACGTTTATAATTAAACAATTGTGCATAAAGTTACAATTTTTTGTACGAAGCGAGATCCATCCCATATCACCCTGTGCTTCGAACGCGAAACGGAGGTTTATAATTAAATAATTTCATATAGATTTGTAACTTTCTGAGTGAAGCGAGATTCAACCTGTGTCTAGTTTTTTGATAGTGGAGTCCTCCATAGGAACAGAGGGATGGAACGTATTGCATTCATGCATATAATTTTAAATGCGAAGTAAGGTTCCACTTGAGTTTACAACTTTTCACATGAAACGAGGTTTCACAAAAAAGCTTTTTACAAAGTTTTGTCAAATCGGAATTAGGATCTTTTTGGAACTCCAATTCTTTTTGTTAAATATTTCAAAAACTATACGAGACCGTCAAATAAGCAAAGTAAATATTAATCAGCAATCTCATTCTTATAACATATGTGAAGGTCAAGGTCATCGGCGAGATATTTGCTAAAGTAAATTATCACAGTTATTATTATAGTTAGTAATTATTTTGGCTTTCACTTGGACACAGTACAATTCGAGACGGTGCAAATGGACACGAGAATTTGCACACGGTTCAATTGGACACAGTGCATTTGGACACAGTAATTTTGAACACAGTAGCTTTTGGACACATAAGAAAATACACATTGTTTACTTGGACACTGTTCATTTGGACACCGTTCGTTTGGACACAGAAAAACGCGCACCATTCACTTGGACACCGTTCATTTGCCCACTGTTCGTTTGCCCACCGTTCGTTTAGACACCGTTCATTTTCCCATCGTTCGTTTGAACACCGTTTATTTGACACACACAATGTAGCATGTACTTTGTAAGTTGATAAGGGATTCACCTTGCCTACCGGCGGGGTAGGTGCGGAAAGAGGGCCAAAGGTTTCCCTTGCATCCTCCCCCCGTGTGTGTGAGTGTGTGTATGTGTGCGCGCGTGCCTGCATACGAGCGATCCATTTGTAACGTGTCCATTTGCACCGTGTCCAAATGTGCCGCTCTCATTTCATATAAAGGATCAACGTGTTTTACTGCATAGTCACACTTAAAAATTCTTATAATTTATGTGTTGATCCGTCAAATTCTGAAATCATTCCGCAAGCTTCTTTTAAAAATCCGCGTCCTCGCTGATGTTTTGATGACATTGTCGTGAAATCAAACGCGGTGTTGTTTTGATTTCTCGGCGGAGTTCTATCCTCGTTTTGTCGACATTGTGGTTCTCTATTTCGGATGTCACAAATTTTCGAGCGTATATTTCTGATTTCTTGCCTCAATTCCTGTCTCACATCCTGTATCATTTCGCGCATTATCTGTCTAATGTCGTTGGTCGATTCGTTTATTTCCCATCTTTCTTCGCGATATGCGGGAAGTGTATGATCCGCTTCTGCTATATTTTGGCCCATTTGGCGGATAAATTGCCGCATATTTTCGATTTCGGTGTCTACTGGTATTTCGGTGTCTTGTGGTATATTCGTAGGAATACGATCTTGTGGGAAACATGCTTCGGCTATGTTATTTGTCAAATGACTATAGATCTCTTCCGGATCGAACAGATCGCTCTCGTATGAGGTTAATGAGAAGTCGCGTCGTAGGAATACTCTACTTGATGTCCTACTAATACACGGTCTCGTGCGTCTAGTCTCGCGTTGAATGTTGTCAGTGGGATCAGTCGTATTATTCGGGAATAGACTTTCGTCGAAACTATTAAACGGAAAATCGCGTTCGGTGACGACGTTCTCCGGTAACTCAGATTCGCTTTTGCTCGAATATTGCGTTTCTAAATTACTTCGCGCGCTATCTAAATTTTCTCGCGGCATTAGACTTAATTTAATTGCTTGTCGTGTCGGTTCGCTAAATAACCAAGATCGGTTTGCTATCGGTCGTTTCGGTACGTTTAAACTTTCCGACATTCACGCAATTATAATTAATAAATTTCAGACTTGCAATAATATGACGATTCGCATGATTGTACGCTATGTCATTAAGTTGTTTACGCTACAGTCTGTCGCTCGGCGGTTCGACGGCTGGCGGCCTGATACTCGATGTCAGTCGTTGTCCGGCGACGGTGCGTTGTCGTAGAGTTGTCACAGGTCGCGGTGCTTGGTGGCTCACGCTTCTGCGGTTGCAATGGCGATGCTCGTCTTGTTGTCCAGGTATTATTTTCCTTCGTTTAGGAAATCCGTCAGCCTTAAATGATAGCTGGCGTGCCCGTACTTTTATCACTTTCCGTGCATTGCGAGTCCTTGTTGGAAGCTTGGATATTGCTTCCGTCCGTCAGCTTTTATTGATTGCTGGCGTGCCTGATTTTTAACACAATTGTGTTCTGCAGGTCTTAATTATCTGGTTCCTGCTGTCCTTCGGCAGATCCCACCGCTGTCATCAATTTTGTTGTGCTCTTTCGAAAGGCACGGAATAATTTTGGGATCGTTAGCCGATTGAGAATTAGGAAGTTCAAGGATGTCCAGCTGATTTGTTATAATGAATGTAACCTCTCTTTAGTTATTTTTTTATACAAAAGTATATATTTTCACTGTTCACTATACAATAACTGTTTAAGATTGAATAAAGGCAGGAACTGCCCGATATAAATTGATAGTGATGACTCCCCGCTGCGTATTCGCGTTGGTCTCTTTTATTACCTTCTTTTTGATTTATTTTTTGGAGGGGATCCCTTAGCGACATGACTATATGTGGTCGTGTCGCTCATTTCGAATGGTTAGGCCAAAATGCAAGCTAAGATATGGTTCAATTGAAATTTCTTGCATTCCGGTGATTTGATCTTCTTTGCTCTCGCATAGCCTCGGCGCATGGCTCGCTTTATCAGCGTTTCGCGCTCCTAACATTATACGCCTTTCGCGATATCTCATTATAGTCGGATGTATTAAAAAATACCTTAAATTAATAATATTTAAGATTAACGATAATAATAATAGTTATAATTAATTTTAGGATATAACAAAAAGTTTATACTTTTACATGTTAAACCTTGATCTCTCAGAACTTGTAGAGCGGAAACGGCTCATAGAATCAAGTTGTGCCCATTGAGACATTTGTTCAGAATGACAAAAATTACAACACATCCAAAAATTAATCAAATTCACCGAAAGACATTTTCCCATAAAAATGATGTGAAGTCCTTTAGTTTCTTGAGAGTTTTGAAAAATCAAATATGAACTATTTATCATTAGATGACTTAATTTCTTTATACTTTTATATGTAGATAATCTGTTACAATAATATAAAAAAGCAGAGGCTTATTTCAGCAGAGGATTATTTCTGGAAATTATGTCGCAATATATTTGATAAAAGAGAAAGAGGATCCAAAACTAATAAAATAGAGAAAAAGATTATACATAAAAGTAATAAAAAAGAAATAATTAGAAATAAAACCTATTTAACATAAAGTATACACCCACAATCATACATTAGATCATTTTATTCTATAAAACATTTTTATAATAAAATAATAAAATAAAAAACTGGCCATATGGGACGCGGAGCGCGGTAAATAAAGCACAATCATAATCTTGTAGAAATTCTTCTTTAATTACCCAAAAGTTTCGGTTCTTGATTTGGTTTATCTTCAGTCCACTAATACAGATGTTACATGAATGAAATTAATAAAATATAAATATTTTCATTAGTGAAAATATTTTAATTAATTTCTTACATTGATATGATATTCGTGTTAGTTCTAAAATTATCTCCTTACGGATATCAATCGGATTTTCTTGACTGGACTAAAGATGAAATTTTCATTAATGAAAAGGTTTTCATTAATTTCTTATATTTATATTTATGTGATCAGTTTTAAACGGTTATTTGCGGCTGATTGGGATGAACTTTACATAAACCGGATGAGACGGACGAATGATCAAATCGAATCTCAACTGTATATCCTTTAAATAATTTACGGGCTCCAAATAAAAATTGTGCACCAAAGAAGCAATCATAGCTTTCATCTCTAGCAAACCGAATCGTTGACCTACAATTAGAAGTTTTATCAAAAACTATTCACACGCAGAGAAAGAAAAATCATGAGCAATTCACCTATGCAATTCCTCGATCCTGCGCTGAATGGTAGATAAGAATAAAGATGACGATTTTGAATATTCTCGGGCAAAAATCTATCCGGATCAAATACTTCTGGATTTGGCCAAAAATTGGGATCTCTATGAACTTGGAAGATATCAAGATGTAAGATTGTTCCAGCTGGTACAACATATGAGTCTGAAAAGTGTATTATAAAATTATAAAATATAAGAATTTGTGAAATTAAGAGTTTTTTTGAGAAATAACATAGATATAATATTGCTAGATATAAAATTTTCTAAAGTGTTAAAGCAATTAAACTTATTTTACATTTGATGTACTCTAATAATATATATTCTGATATACTCTAATAATATGTTGTAAAATATAACATGTTAAAATAATTGTAAAATGTGTCATGTTCAAAGATATAAACAGCAAAAAAATGATTAATTACGTAATTTTACATCCTCCTCCATGTTTCGCAATATATAAGACACGACGGGATATAAACGTAGCGTTTCCTTTAAACATCTTTCTAAATATGATAAATTTTGCAATGATTTCGTGGTAAGTTTCCCTCCGTTCTCTTGCATCACAGTATCGACTTCAACTCTCACACGTTCCTGTGTCGATAATAATTAAAGTATATTTTTTAATATTTTGTTTTTTATATGTATAGATATACAGGATGTTTCATAATTCGCGGATTAACCGTCATGTGCATATAAAGGATGTCAAAGTGAATAGGAAAATCCTTTACCATTTTATGATTTTTCTAATAATTATTATTGAGATATTAAAAAAGATCGGCCAAACCGCGCCTTATACAAGCGCGCGACGAGAAGAAACGTCCTACTGTAACGTGTTCTCGGTGCACGATGGGAGGGGCGCTCTATGAAGGCTACGTATGAGCATGTAGAACATTCCTCTCATCGTTTCACCGCGCGCCTAATATCGCATTACAGTAGAACGTCTCTTTTCGTCGCGCGCTTGTATAAGGTATATGATCGTGCCGATCTTTT
Organism: Cataglyphis livida; assembly: GCA_039654365.1. Classification (NCBI taxonomy): domain Eukaryota; kingdom Metazoa; phylum Arthropoda; class Insecta; order Hymenoptera; family Formicidae; genus Cataglyphis; species Cataglyphis livida. The sequence continues at coordinate 1,769,780 of JBCEZV010000005.1, forward strand.
TTTAATAAATATCTCAATGATTATTAGGAAAATCGTAAAATGGTAAAGGACTTTTCTATTCATTTTGACATATTTTATATGCACACGATGGGTGATTAGCAAATTATGGGACACCCTGTATATGCAAACATGTTTTTAATAAATTAATTTTTAATAAATTTAAAATATATTGCAGAAAAAACTTAATATCTAATTTAAAATATTTGAATAACAATAGCAATTAAAATAATATATTGCAATATATTGAAAAAAGGTACCTGGACATCTTTGTGTTCAGCTAATAATAATAAAGCATATGTCATACTCATCGCTGTAGTATCGTGACCCTGTAATCATCGTCATATGCATATCATTATATCTTTACAAGTATTTGAATGGTGTACAAAAAAAGATTACATCATCAGATACATCATAGACATAGTATATGTAGACCGCAAACGTTTGTCTTTTTTTAAGGAGTGGGGATAAAAGTCGTACAGAAAAAGATACACTCTGTTTCGTGCTCCTTGCGTCTTTCTCGCTCGCATGTAGTACAGCTCTCTCTTTCGCTATGCTACATGCGAGCGAGAGAGAACGCAAGGGGCCTGAAACAGAATTTATTCTTTTCTACATGCACCTTTACCCACAGCAATCTCCTCCTTAGCACTCGGTCTAGATATATTATGTCTATGAGATACATACTCCAAACATAAAAGTATCGACTTCTTCTTTGATGTCCAAATCAGTCAAAAAATGATCTCGAGATGCCGCTATTAAGAGATCCAACATGGCTAGCCGTTTTTTTTTAACTAGAAATAAAAAAGTACATTACCGTTAAACTCGTTTTTACCTGGCGCGCGTTAATTAATATAACATTGTGCTTGTTTAAAATACAGATTTTTTCTTAGAAATAATAATATAATTTTACTGCAGACAAATGTTGCATTATTACAAGTAATTATGCATTTAGTATAAATATTACAGGTATAATTTATTATTCGATTGATGAATCAAACTTAAGAATTAGCTCCGATCTTCTACGTACTTCCAAATGCTTTAACATCATCTGTCTCGGTCTCTTTGTCATTTTCAAGATTTTTTAAATATCGATCATTGGTGCGTTCGTGATAAAGTTTTCTTTCCGCAATGACCTACACACGAGTATGATATTAATTTTTCTATATAATTTTTTATATTAAATAATAATAACATATTGTACTAAAACATAAATATTAATAGCATAATATATTATTAATATTTATGATTAATTGTAATTTTGTAGTATAAAGATTACAATATTTATTGTAAATTTATATAAAAAATACATTTTAATGGATTTAAAATAACATAATTTATAACATACTTTTTCCGTAAATTCATGCAATATTTTCAAAATCCTTTTTTGTTTTCTTCCTTGAGACGATAATGAGAATAAGAAATCGTTATAAAACCAGGGTCTCAATCCTCTAAAATAATTAAATAAAACTATATAATTTCAACAATGATATAATTTTGTAAAAATTTTATCAAAGTTGCTATTATAAATCTGATACTAATCTTTGAGAAATCTCATAAATCGTAGAAAATGTAGATAAAAGAATTTGAAATTAATTGTATGTATGTTATGAAAAAAAAATATTTGAAATCTTTTAAAAACGTTATTTTTTTTGAAAATAATTTCTCTTCAGATTTTATCGCACAATGTATTTTATTTAATATTTTAATAATCTTACATTTAATAATCTTAGAATATTTTTAACATTTTAAAGATTATAAACAATTTTTATTTTGAAATAAAACATTTACGGAGTTTGTATAATAGATTTTGAATCTTAATTGTTACTTTAAACGAATCAACGTCTCAAGGCAATTGTTCATTTTTACATGATTATTCAGTATTCAATTTGATTCAAAATATATATAAAAAACATATATCACAATCATGAGAATTATAAATATGTCACACAATTATTTGCTTTATCTATAAATTACCTATAAAGTATCAATTCGATTATGTCGTGAACCGCATTTCGATATTGCTGAGACTCGCTGAGTTTTTGCAAAGAGATGCCCATGGCAGTTTCTGCAAGTGCATTTATTATATGTTTTAATATGTGTGTAAAACCGGATGTGTGTAATACAGTCGAATATAACTAGATATTTCATAAGTAGCTTTAGTATAAAAAAATTGGATATCTACCTTTCCTCAGCATCGATAACTTGTATAAGAACAAATTGTTATATTCTTCTATTATTTTATATTAATGTTTGATATCATTTAGATGAAATCCCCATATATGATCTGAACATTAAGAATTTTATAGAAAACTTACCGCATATAGCGTTTAACGTGTGTTCACTGACAAATGGTATTAAATCTTTTACAACTACCCCTCCGGTATGTTTTAAAGATTTTGTCATACAATCGCCCTCCTTGAGCAAGATATTAGCAAATTGATTCAATACATTGGAATGAAATGCAGATGTTAATATCTTTCGTCGTGCATGCCACTTAGCGCCTAAAACAGAATCAAAAAATAAAACAAACTGTGTGATTAAATATATATAATATTATATAAGATTACTCTCTCTCTCTTAGTTTAATATTATTTATTGAACAATTTTCAAATAATATTATTACCCTTAATTTATTTTTCTTATATCGAGCAAAATTTTTATAATTTCTTAAATTTATTTTTTTAAGGAGTTGCAAGTATAAACTTTGGATTAGCAGTTAAAAATAAATTATTAAATAATTTATTAAATAATTTGTTACGTAATGGTATTTGATTGAATTGAAAATCATAACAAATTTTTATTACAAACTTTTTTATTTATTACAAATATTTATTACTTCTATTTACTGGAGTATATATATATATATTACAGTAAAATCATTTCTCAACATGGTTTTATTTGAATTTCTTTTAAATTTATTACTTTTTTTTAACAAAAGGAAGTTATGTAAGAGTTCATTGTTAAAAATAATATTCAAGTCTAATCCTATGACATTTTATTTGATTTTATGTGATAAAAGCAAATTGTAATAGTAAAGTATGTACGCTTTTAAATTAATAGGATTACATTACCTTTGCTAGTGAAAAGACCTGTGCCGAGCCAAGGAAGAAAGAAGTTATATAGATGACTTTTCTCGGTGTATTTAGTGCTGCTTAATATCGTCTGAAATCATCGAAAATATGTTAAGAGGGAAAAATTAATTTATATTATATCACTCAATTTTTTAAATGCACAAATAATTTATTTTAGTCACGTTTACTATTTAATCTTGATCGAATATATCCATGTTTTCTCTATTTATCTTTTTAAGATATCTTTTTTTACAAACAAATATACAGGGTGTCCTAAACCACGTACACCCTCCTTTTTCTTTCAAAAACTAAACATTTTAGAGAAAAACTTTTTCAACAAAAATTGTATGGTTTTGAGGGGAACATAAGATATAGTGTCATTTATTTGATCTTGGATGGCATCGTTAAAGTCAAGTCAAGGACACCTTTAATTTCATAATGGAATTCCCTATTTTTTATTGCATATTCTTATAGCTTATATCCAGAGTTTTTCAAAACATTATAATAAAGTATTTTTTTATTAAAAATTTTTTGAGTTATTTTGTATCTTAATCTGACATATTTTAATATAAAATATAAAATATCTCGAAAATTATTTAGTGTTTGATAATTATATCGTAATACTTTTATGTACAGAATAATAAGATAAATCAAATAGTGTAAAGAAAAAATAAATAATTGTTATAAAATATATATTGCAAATAATTGCATACTTTTTTTTAAAAACAATTATTTTTTGTACATCATTTGATTTATCTTATTATTCTCTATATCTGTACATAAAAATATTACGATACAATTATTGAAAACTAAATAATTTTCTAGATATTTTATATTTTATATTAAAATATGTCAAATTAATATACAAACTAACTCAAAAAAATTGTTAATGAAAAAATACTTTATTATAATGTTTTAAAAAGCTCTCAAGATAAGCTACAAAAATATGCAATAAAAAATAGGGGTTTCTATCTAAGAAATTAAAGGTATCCTTGACTTGTCCTTAAGCCTTGATGGCACCCAAGGTCAAACCAATGACACCATCTTATGTTCCCCTCAAAACTATACAATTTTTGTTTAAAACGTTTTTTTCTAAAATGCTTACTTTTTGAAAAAAAAGGGGTGTACGGGTGGTCAAGAACACTCTGTATTTTTGTAAAATGCAAGATTTGTAAATCAAATTAAATTGTAATGTCTATAAACAATTAAATTTGTTTTTATCACCTTTAGATCATCTGGATGACGGATAGACACACCATATGTAAAGAAAATCCATATCTTAAAAATAGGGTAATACTTATCAGATACACTACACTTTAGTTTCCATAGTTCCTCTGAAAAATATATAATATTGATACAAATATTGATACAAAATTTTGATAGTATTAATTTTACCGCATAAATGACAGATTATTTAATAATTATTGTAAATAAATTAGACATTTCATACTTGCCTGCTGAAATATATGATTGAAATGCATTGCCAGCAATTGGAACGCCCAGTGGTCCCGGTATAAGATTAATGAGTCGCCCATTTCTTCCATAATGTACGTAATAATAATATGCCAATAAAATAAACATAGATAATAACACTATCATGATAAACATCGTTTCTTGTCGTGATATTCTTGAGCACTTATTTAAGCTTGTTTTTCTTCACCTTATTATTTTATTGATCCTTGAATATACGTTGCTTTTTTGTAGTTTATTTAATTGTTAAAAGTCTTCGTAATATAATATAATACTATTTAATTAGATTATAATAATTGAACCGAGCTAACAACTTGCGATATTCGAGAAAACTTATGTAAAAATAATGATTAGATTCAGATGGCCGCTTGAGTTGCTCGTTACTTCTCTTTTTACAGTTTAAAAGTATATAAATTTTCAGTAGTAGGTCTCAATAAATTGCACGTCTTGCATTTAATCGCGATTTTAAGAGAGCGCGCAGTAGCTTATGATATGCTAATTTTGCGTTGTGCTTCTTTTGACTTTTTTTAGATCATAATTATATTATTGAATTTTGAACGCTGTCTAATTCATTCTCACTTTGTTTTAATATACTTTCCATCTTCTCATCTTTCATATCTCTTCTGCAGACTTTTCACTCTTTATATATATATATATATATCTTCCACCATATTATTTTCATCGCTATATATATCTTTGCTCGAGATCTTTTCATCATCGTACCTATTTTAATAACAAAACAAGGATATGAATAAATCATATGATGTTTCATCAGTCAAAAGATCGTTTTTATAAATACGTAAGTCGATCAAATATGAACGAGACTTTTTGAATTGGAGCAGGATTTTTTAACGTTCGATGTTGTAACTATAATGGGCTGTTGGTGTCTAGACATGCTTTAAACTGCGCATTTGTGTCTACACTTATTTGTTTAATAGTAAGCACAATATGCATGAATAAAAGATGACTATTTTGATTGAGCAACGCTCATAATTATTAAATTTTTATGCACGAACATGTTAAACCAGCTAAAATTTTGTGCGGATTATGCGCACAGTTAGGCAAGAACACATTATCAAAGCTTCAAGTATGCAAATGACATAAGTATTTTTTGTGAAGGTTGAAAAGAGAGTGCTAATTTATCTTATGCCTGTCGCGCGCAACCAAGGACAAGTATTACGTCGGACAGTATTCAACAAGTGGGATTTTAAAGATGACCGACGAATATTCGTAAAATTAGTAAAAGGATTGGCATAGTGACATACTTATGGAAGTATGTAAACAATTATTGAAAATTGTAGAAATGAGCAATGATTGACTTTTTTCTCAATTAATTTAAGTTGTGTTATAAAATTTTTATTTTATATATATTGCCGACTATTAAGAGCTGTATTTATAATGATTCTATTGAGAAATTCAGTTAAATCCTTGAAACGTGATATGATTTAATAGATGAAACTTGAGAATCAATCCGATTTTTATTTGTAATCTCGATTCAATAGAAATATCATAGAAGACATGAAGAAGACAAAAGGAAATCAAAAGCCGGTAATTTGTGCGCATACATATATTTTGTTGCAATCAAATTACATACATATTTTAACTAAGTGATAGATACAATCACAAAAAGCGTACGCTTCTTACAGTTGTCTTTTTTCTTTTAATGTGGAAAGAAAAAGATAAATTTTGAACTAGTGCAGCCAATTTAGTTATAAAAAACAGATCTAGTATTTTGAATCTCAAGACAAATTTTACGTAATTGTTCCGTTTTTCAACTTGAATAGTTGAAACAGTACAATCTTAGTTGATTTTTAATCAAAATGTAACTATTAAGTGCACAAATTAATTCGATGCTTTTACCTTTTATCAATTATAACCTTGGTTTAAACATCTTCTCTCTGTTTAATGAGTTTTGAATTTGTTAGATTCTCGACAAGCAGGATATTAGACACTGCATTCTTTTCGCATTCCAACTAAAAAAAAATGCTGCCAAGGCTGCAAATATGATTTAGTCTGGTTTGGATGATGGTGCTGGGATAACGCATAAAACTTGTAAAAAGTAATATCAAAGATTTTGGATTGCTAATTTTTGTCTTATCGATAAAAAACGTTCCGGCTTCCAGTCGGATGTCATTGTATTCAATTTGATTATTTTATGAAGTTATGTTGTCAGCTACTAAAGCATTTTAAAGCTTAAGATTATAAAACTTCAAAACTCAACTAAATAGCAAGAAGATATTTGAATTTAAACCAAAATTATAATTGATTAAAGTAGATAAAGGCACCGAATTAATTTGCGCACCTAATATTAACCATCTATATCTCAAGATATGAAACTCCAGTCTGAATACTTCACCTGATATGCTGTCGAAACGAGATTTGAAAAACAACTATAAAAACGAGTCTAAGAAATTCATCTGCGATGACCAATTATTGAAGCAAATGTTGAATCAAATGTTTGTCAAAATGTAAAATGTCAAAATACAAGTTGAATTGCAAGTATTTTCAAACATTTTCAAATATGTGGCAATAAAACAAATTTTCGCGATCTAATGATAAAAATCTGAGGTTTCTATATTTATAACTGTCGCAGGTAAATAGTTATTTTAGGAAAATAACTTTTGACTAGACAAATATGCTATCTGTCTGGTTAAATGGTTTTTGTCCGTTTATTTATGTGTTGAGATGTCATTTTGTTAGGCAAATGCTATTTTCCTAGGCAAATGTTATTTGAATGAACCGCTATTAGGCAAATGATATTCGTTATAATTTTAATAAGATAATTATTTAATACTTTTATGTCAAATATCGATTGAAAAGTGTATGCCTGGAGACAATGTGTTCCGCTCCTGCTACAGAAGGGTTCACTACCATTAAAATTAGATACATAGGTTTGCGTCGAACCTCGCTTTAAGTGAAAAGTTGTAAACCCATGTGAAACGATTTTACATTTACTTATTTAATTATTTAATTTATTTAATTTATTTTAATTATTTATTTTGTTTTCTCTATGATTGTATATCATTGCAAATATATTCTAAAATATTGCAAAATGCAAAATAAATAAATGTTAAACTTGAATCTGTTACAATTTATTTGTTTCGCATAGTAGATACCTTCATGGTAATATTAATCAATCACTTTGATAGTTGAAGTTGAAACATGTCGCAAATTTTTACTTGAATCATTTATGACACTTTTAGTTCTTGCATTCATTATTCGTAACAAGAGTGTACTAATGCATTGCGTAGAGAAGCGCAAAACATATATTAACAATGCTATTGTAAATCTATACGATAATCATAATATCATAAAAAAGGCACCCCATTTATAGAGCACTTTTTTCACTTATTATTTCGCCATGCCTGAACGCGCAAAATCTCAGCCCTCATTCGTAAAATATAATCGCTTCTCGTTTGAAAACTATTATAGTCTCGACATTTTTGTATTAGGATTTTTGTCTAAAAATGTTCTAAAGAATCTGCCATAATATGTACATACATAAATGGCTAAATATTATGTGTATATTATGATATGTGATATAAATATATATATAAGGTTAGATTCGGCGTCAACCGTATTACTCGTCGTATGCAAGTAGAGCACGCAAAATTGAGGAGAAAAGTCCTGTATTTTTTTTATACTCAAAACCATACAACTTTTGTCTGAAATATTTTTGCTGAAAATGCTTCATTGAAAAATTATCGAGGTGCGTTTTTTAAAATAGAACATTTTGTATATATATA
>JBCEZV010000005.1:1840327-1852490 GCA_039654365.1 Cataglyphis livida
ATATATACGTACACAAATATGTATTTATCACTATACGTATATATGTACACGTATACTACTGTGTTCAAAAAGTTTCCCGAAATTCTAATTTAAACTGCTCATATTAATCTTATCGATAAATTTTTTTTGTTTATAGATTGATAGGACTGTTTCTGACATCTATGGCAAATTTCATGTTATAACGTTGAACGTATTTCATAATTAAACTGTTTGTAGGTGAAAAAATATTTGTCTAGTGATTTTTAGTAAAATGCCAATAAATATTGAGCAAACAATTTGCATTAAATTTTGTGTTCGGAACGATTTTTCATGTCCGAATTGTGCAAACGATGCGGAAATGTTTTGACGATGAGTCACAAGCAAGGATTTACGATTGATTGAAGATGTCGATTAATTTCAAAAACGGCAGAGAATCTGTTGAAGATGACCTACGTTCTGGAAGACCTTCCATTCCAACTGATAATGAACACATCGAGAAAATCAAGAATTTAGTGTTAAGTAATCGACGATTAACAAATTGTTAATGATCATTAAATTTGTTAACATTTCCTCATCATTTCCACAATTCGGCCACATCAAAATTCGTTCCAAACACAAAATTTAATGCAAATTCTTTGATCAATATTTATTGGCATTTTATTAAAATTCGCTAGATAAATATTATAACTATAACTACTAAATGTACACTATTTATTTTTATTGTTGTACTTGACATGTTACAACGCATTAATTTATTATTCATTATAATGATCGATTTTACTCATCCTGTTTTCTGTTACAGGCACGTTCCACACTTTTCGCGCGACTGCGAGAATTATAGAGATATATATATATATATATATTGCTGAATGAGATATCGCCATCTATATCAGATTACTACACATATACTACTATATTTACACTGAATATGAAAGACAGAGAATTGCACAATACTCCAACACAATCAAAAAGCAATCAAACTCTGAAAAACGAAAATAATTATACATATATATAAAATACCTTTTTATTTATGGAATTTATAAGCTATATATGTATATTATAGCATAATATTGTTTCTTAATGATTATAATAGAAATAGAGATAAAAAATTAAAAAGTATAAAAAACATCAAAATCTGAAATCTTTGATCAATCTATTAAACTTAATTTTTTAAAGAGATAAAAAGCAAAAAAAATATATTGTTATTTTGTAAGATGTTTAGTCATCTCTATCGTATTTTAAAATTTTTTCTTGCTCTTACTTTCCGCAACTCGTCAGCATGAAAGAGTTAGCATCAAAATTTCTTATAAGAGTTTTTCTTTAATACTTATAATTATTCAAAAATGCTAATATTTTATAAAATAAAAACTAAAACTTTTATTTTGTTTATTGTCTCTTTAAAAGTAATTATAATAAATTAATATGATTTTTGTGTTTACAATACAAATTATCAAACATGACATTATTAGGATTATTTTTAACTAGATATATGAAACTAGAAATAAAAATTTTTACGTATTTCATTAAAAATTATTTAAATTATCCACGTTTGATCGTCATTTTAATCGCAAAAATTTCATTAATCCATTACAATTATTTTTAAAAAGATAAAATAAAAAGTATAATAATTTTATATATAATGTTTGTATGGACAAGCTGGAATTGTTAGATGAGAAAAGCAATACGTAATAAGAAAATCCTATGTTCGCTGAAGAAATAAAATGTTATTGTTAGGAGAAAACATTTTTCACGGAACGATATCCTCGGGCGTAATAATATGAACGGATGTCATAATACCGTTATCAGTCTCAATGTCACGTCGATATTGTGTAAGCCTCGAGAGTTACGATTCGCGCAAGCAGACACGCTCGCGCGCTTAGAATTATTGTCTTTAAGCATCCCTGTCTGTTAGATCAGTGGAATCTCAAAGCGACTCTTTGTGCCCCTTCATAAAATATATTCTTCTATATAAGTAATAAAGAGAGTTATTACCTATCACAAACACATTTATTTATTAAATCCGCGTCATTTATTTATAAAATCCATTTATTAAATTTTTATCTGCAAACAAAAGCAACCGTCATAGCAGTGATGCTTGCGCCAGTCTGCTTCTCTTTTTTAAATTTTACAAATATTTATTTTATAATTTTATACAAAATATGCAACTTTCTCTATTTTGTTATTCTATGTTAAAAAAAATATATGTTTATATAATATAATGATACAATTTATAAATTTACAAATACATATATGCATCCTCTATATTTGCAGTAAAAATAATCTTTATGATTATATTCAACATAATTTACAAATATTCATTAATTTACGAAATAAAAAGAAAATTTGGTAAATATTGTATTGGTTCGGTAGTTATTATATTGGTTTATTATCAAATACGCATTTTGGCAGAACAACTAAATTATTTTGACATATAATGTAAAAATAAAATTTATAATTATTGCTGTAGGAAAAAATCTGCTTTTTTATAAATATAGATAAACTTATAAATATATACATTTATCGTCTGAACGTTAAAACGAAATATTTTATTTATATTACTTTATATAAGTTTGATGACATAAATATGAATAAAATATATCAAACCTTTTTTTCATTTAAATTAATAATTAGCTATAAGTAAGAATTGAATGTCATAAAGATTATTTTTATAACAAATATGACAAATACATATAGAGTATATTATACAGATGTATTTATAATAGCAAAAGAGAAAGAGAAAATAACTTTATTGCATATTTCATGTATGCTTTATAGAATGAAAATGTATAAAGTAATTTATTTTTATGTAGAGAAGCGAGAAAACAGAAAGAATAAAAGTCATACGAATAAAAGAATATAATAATGCGAATGAAAGAATATAATAATGAACTAGTAGAGAAAGAAAGAAAGAGAGATGAAGAGAGAAAGAGAGAGAGAGAGAAAGATAGAGAGAGCGAGAGAGAGGGAGAGAAACCGAATGATTATGTAAGCTGTAAGCTGTAAGCGAATTTGCGAGGAGCGTGAAGCTGAGCATGATACATAGAAAGCAAATGATTAGAAAAAGACAGAATGATCGAGAGAAGAAAAATACAAAAGAGTAACGATATGAGTGTTATTTAGCATATATACATATATATATATATATATATATATATATACATATATATTGACGTATATTACATAGACATATATTAGATCGGAAAATTCTGTCCGTTTTTGAATTAAATGAAAATAATACATTTATTAATATTTATTAAACAATATAATTTCCATAGTTAATAATAATTGATCTCTTCCCAGCGTGATTTGTGAATTCCATTTCTGTAGAATGACTCATCTTTGGAGGCAAAAAATTAAAACTTGAGATGACATCGGACAGAACTTTCCGGTAGACTTAATATTACTCTATATACGACATGCGGAAAAGATATGGATGAGATTATCCTCCTTTCACACAAATAGATTGTAACACTTGTCACGACATCCGGCAACTAATTTATTGCTTTATTTTATGGCCCTTGCATAATGCGAGGCGATAAGAATAAGGGAATAGCGATAGAATAGAAATAGTGATAAAAGTTATCGCCATTTGTTGCATAATGGCAAGAATAAAATAGGAATAAAATAAAAATCAATCAGAAATTGTGTAATCTGCCCTTCTATGTTTTGTCACATTGTCTTGTGTGTTACATTTTAATAAATATTTGTTTCAAATTAATTTGCAAGATGAAAAGGCTATGTTATTTATATATACGATGCAAAGTAGCTGTACTGTAGTATTGTACACCGCATGGAAGGTTGAAAAGGACAAGCGTTGGAAAAACCGATGGTGGGTACGTCCCATAAATAGACGAGCGGAATATGGGATTTTGCAACTCTATTTTCAGAGTTAAAAGAAGACCCGAATCTCTCTCTATGCATTTTCTTTTATTTTCATGTCCTTGAAGTCTTTTTGTGTTTTATTAAAGAGATAAAGACGAGCTCTATTAATATGCACGAGATTTATTAAAAGTTCATTATTGTGTTTCTGATTATTAATAATCCAAATAGCAAAATGCTAGCAGTATGCCAGCATTATGCCAGCAAATTTAATCATGACTTTGCAGATTCCGCTCTGCTCCTCATTAAATTTAACTTTTGGCAGCACGGCTTGTCGATACAATATAATAGAGAAAATGAAATAAAAATTATATGCTAAATATTATTTGCTCTTACATCGTGACAGCAGATATGTAACAAATATCGAGTGAAGTCTGCCAAATCAGATCTGACTGAAATGCGGCAGAAATCAAGTATGGCTTGCTGTCACGAAAATACAATAAAGAAAACATACAGTAAAGAACACACCTGCAAAATGTAATTACTAATATAGATGCAATAAAACCTAAATATTAACAATTATAAATATTTATTTAATATTTAATTATATAAATTTAAATAAATAATTAATTTTTAAACAAATGAATAATTTATAAATTGTATAATTTGTATAAAAATTGAATTCTTATTTTGTTTCAAACAGTTAATTTTCTATTGATCTATTCGATTTCCAAACTTTCAGTTTAATATTTTAAGTAGTATGTATATCCTTTATTAGAATTTAGAAATTAAGATGATAAAAATAGATATTATGACTCCTGCACACAGAATATAAGACGCGGTAACACTTGTTGCACTTCGCCGCATTTTGTATGCAGGAACTACTACACATTTTTAATCTTGTTCTAGCCGCAATCTTTATCTTTGCAATCTTTATATTTGCCTGTAACAGAAATTTAAATATGAGATAGATACATATAGCGGTAAACGAAAGAATTGTAACTTGATATAACAGATCTTAAAATTGATGCAATTCTATTATTGTTTTATGACAACAGACCATGCTGTGTTTCTGCTGTGTATCTTTTGAAATGGCAGAGCATGCTTAATCTTTGCAGCATTTCTACTATTATTCGGAGCTTAAATTGCAGATGGACTCGATTTCTTACATTGACGATAAAAAGTAATAAGTGTTATTATTCGATATTGACAGAAAGAGGTCTGAAATTAACCATAATAACAATAACAATTCAAAAAATTTGAAGTCTTCACGCTCCTCTCCCCCCTCAAGCCCGCTTTATATCCTCAGTTTATTCTAATATTTTTTATGATGACGATGACTAAATGAATGTCATTCCCCTGATAAAAACGAAGAATTTAAAAAATTTCTCTCTCTTGCGATTTCCTGCTATTGCTCTTTAGAATCCATTGCGCATGTTCATACAAGCTTGCCGGCAACGCTGACAAAGCAATCCGTATCAAATAACACAAATACATATTTGCGCACATAGATTATGATAATGCGCAAAAACATGATAACAACAAAAACTTCGAATCGGTCTCGATCTCGAAAGATATTATTCCTCCTCTTAGTTCTAAAAAAAATAACAAAGATATAAATAGATATATCGACAAGGACCTCCTTCTCTACATTTCCAACCTGACGATCCCAACAACGACAGTCCTCTCCATCCAGTTGATCAGTCGCCTTATCAATGGTTTGATCAAAAAAGATATTCGCGAAGTAAAGAAAATACATAAAAATAAACTCCTCGTAGAATTTAATACTCCAGATGCTGTCAATAACTGTTATTAATCATCATGCATTTAAAGAAAAATATCTTATTCTAAGATAAACATCGGCTTTTATTTTTTTGGTATTATCGAATCATGCGCGTCGGGATCATTAAAGATATATCTACGATGGCAAGAATTCTTTCTATACAACGTCTCAATCGGAAAATTAAAATCGAAGGTGGAGTAAAATTTGTGCCTTCCAAAACGGTACTTGTAAAATTTAAGGGGCAACTGCTTCCATTAATAGTCTCCCTTTTTAAAATTAGACTTCCTGTTCATCCGTATATACCATGGGTTTAATTATGCTATAATTATTATCGTTTCGGTCATATCAGCATTATATGCTTTATCAGTATTATGTAATTGTAAAGGAAGAGCTAGATGCCTTTGTTGTGACGGGACAAAACATATTTTTAACGAAGAATGCCCGCGATCCCAACAATCCCCCATATGTTGTAACTGTGGGGCAAACACCTTCCCACCATCGCTAATTGTCCATTATATCTCATAAACAAAAACAAATTAACACCCTCGTCTCCATGAATAACATTTCTTTGTTAGAAGCCTGAGAAAAAGTCGGTAACGGTGAGCTCTTGCAAGCAGTCAATAAACAATTTTCTTAACGCGATTTTCCCTTCCCTAAATTATCAAACTGGTAGTTTAAGCCAATCGCACACACTTTCTGTAACCGTAACGTAAGAATTCGATCAATCGCATTGCTTAAGACCATTGCACGTTAAAAAATTTTAGTCGTAATTGTAAAGCCGTAATTAAATCAATCAATCACAGTTCAAACATTCTTATTATGTTTAGAATGTTTGATTGTGATTGGTCAATTTTCTTACGGCCTTATGATTACGACTAAAATTTTTTAATGTGTAACAGCCTTTAATTTGGCTGTCGCGTTATTATAAACAGCCGAATTAAGCAATGCGATTGATCGAATCCTTTAACGTCTGCACCATAATGTTTTCGCCCGCATGAGCTTTGATTAGCAATATAGCAATATTAGGGCTAATTCACACACTTGGCAGAAAGACAGAAAGCAGAAAAAAAGAAACCAATTAGAACTCGCGCTGGTAGTAAGCGATACAGCAGAATATCATTCCGCTGTATGGATTACTACCAGCGCGAGTTCTGATTGGTTGCTGCTTTTCTGCTTTCTGTTTTTCTGCCAAGGTGTGAATTTGCCCTTACATATATGACTAAACCGTGGGTCTGTTTGTTTTTGCTGAACTGGCTGCACTAGTTCAGAGTTTATCTTTTTCTTTCCAATATGGAGAGAAAAAGGTAAATCCTGAATTAGTGCAGCCAGTTCAACTAAAACGAACAGACCCCTTATGATAAGACGGCAATTTATGATTGGTTTATCATTTTTTTCACTATAGTTCTTTTCTTTCGTTCGACCAATCGGAGCAAATGCTTCTGTTTTCCGATTGGCTGGTCAAATTCAGGAGAGTTCGTTTTAATTGCAATCTATATGTTTTATTATCGATGGTGCGTTCAGATTCTGCCGCCTCGGTGACAACGACGCCAATATCGAGGCCGCACTGACGGTTTAAATTCAAAAAAGTAACGGGTAACGGCATGTTTTTGCTGAAGTCGTTTTGTGACGACAGTGATGCGTGTGAATTTCCCTCGTGCAATAAGAAGTTGATATTTTGTAAGAATTAAGGTACGCATCTGATTTACAACATCTGTGTGTTGGTCTTATCAATTGACGATGTTATTCCTTTCCACAGAGAAGATAATAACGTCGGAGTACGATGGACGATCAACACGAGTGGAGGCCAATCGTGCAGAAAATGATCGTGGAGCTTGAGCAAGCGCTTGATGAGCTGCAGAAGACTTGGGAAGACATAGGTTGCTCCAGAGAAACGCGGGAAATGTATTACGATCAGGCGCACAATCACATAAAGGATTTGTTGAACGAGATGGTGGCCGAGTCGCAGACTAAGAAGCAGTTATTGCTGGAGAGTATAAAGGACCTGTTGAAGCGGACAACAATATTGTATACGGAGCTACATCTTGACACGGAAACAAAAAGCTACGAACATATCCCTTTGAGTAAGGTGGAACAGATGCTTCGAAGCGAGTTGCAAGATCTGGAACACATAAAGAAGGAACGTATGATGATTCTGAAAGAATTGTTAAATAAAGAACACGATATTTGCGAGAAGCTCGGTGTCAAGAAGTTGAACATCGTCACTGATGTTGTGCCCACCGAGCAGGAACTTGAGAGTTTTAAATTATATCTACAAAAGCAGGAAAATGAGAAGATACGTTTGGAGAATGTTTTTACAGATATACGTCGTTCTATAATTAAGATGATGGACGACTTGGACATATCCCCATCTTCGCCATTTCAACAATTAATTTGCGAGAATCCAGTAGAGTTTGTGCTCAGTGCGAACAATATGGCAAAATTGAGGGAGTTTAGAGATGACTTGAAAACGCAAGTGGAAGAGACGAAATGTCGTGTGGAGAAAATGAAGGAAGATTTGTTAGCGTTATGGAAATATCTCGATGAGCCTGCTGATGTTTGTCAATTGTTCCTCGAAAGATATTCCGATTATAGTACTGGCACTATAAATGCGCTTAGTGCGGAGATCAAACGTTGTAAGGAGAGCAGAAAGGAGAACATATTCAAATATGTCACGCAGATAAGATTAGAATTGATGAACTTGTGGAATTTATGCAAATATTGCGAAGCAGAAAAGAACACGTTTGCGCCATTTCATTCTAATACATTTACAGAGGATTTATTGACATTACACGAGCTAGAAGTGGAAAGACTGCGCAGATTTTATAACGACAATCGAACGATATTTGATCTTCTGGAGCAGCGCGAGAATCTTTTAATGAAGATAAAGGAATTGCTTCAGCGTGCAAATAATCCGGATCGCTATCACAATCGCGGCGGTCAATTGTTGATGGAGGAGAAAGAGCGCAAGGTGATACAAAAGAAATTACCCAAAATAGAGGCGGAATTACAGCGGTTGGTGAATGAATATGAAAGCAAGCACAACCAGATGTTCACCATTTACGGCATGTCGTTGGAAAGTGTATTAGCGGAAACTTTGGAGACTATCAATCATGAGAAGGAGACGATGAAGAAGGCGAGAAAGGAGGCGAAAGACAAATCTATCAAGAAGTCGCCTCTGAACAGTTCGAAGAGGACGCCGGGTATATCTCATCTCAGCGTTCATCGAGGTCCTACCCCGCTATCGAAGCGCAAGCTGTTCAGTCCGTCCCCCAACACGTCGATAAAGCGCAGAAATAAAAACGGCGACAAAAATAAACCCACTGTCAGCGGTTCTAAGATTAGAAGAAGTAGAGGAATTCCGAAGATTGTTGTTCAGAAGACGCATCGATCCTCCAAAGGCGGACAGAACAGGAAGGAATCGTTGTCTCCCGTCAACAGTATCGTAGATACTACATATAATCAATTTCAGGGCCACATGACGGACAGGGAGGAATTGCACAGCTCCATGCTGCCGGAACAGATATTGAGGAATTCTAGTAAAGCCAATTTCAACAAGACACCGATAGTACGAACGCCCATGAAACCGTTGAGGAAGAATCTCTCCGCTGCCACGACGCCGGTCGCACGTGGTTCCGCACGTAAAGCACCGCACAGTCCTAGAATCAATAATACACCAAAATTAGCGACGGCCCCGAGTAATTTGCCCTTCATCTTCTAAGCGAGAGAACGAGAAAGGAACTTTTGATAATATATAACGACAAAATAAATGTTCTTATCTGCGAGAATGACTGCAAACATTGATTTAACGAAGTCTTACACAAATGTTTCAAGATTTCTTCTTCTGATAGGTTTCTATCATATGTGGTAACAGTACAAATGCGCGAGATTCGATACACATCACTGCTTGGTAACGTTGAAACAATGCAAGAATTGTATTTGATGTAACTAACCATATGCAATCGATAGCTTAACTTAATTCTAATTTTTTTGTTATACTGCTAGATTTAAAAAAAAAAAAAGCACTTTATGATACTTTATTTCCACTGAACAGGAGTGTAGCTTGATGCAATCGTTATATGCAGCTAGTAGTGAAGTGTAGATTAAAAGTTTAGTATTATTGCATATGTCAAATAAGTCAGCGTACAAGCGTTTTTTTCTGTGAAAGTTTTATCGCTTGAATTAAATAATGTTTTAAATAAGGTTTAAATAAGATAACTTTTGTACACACTCTATATGAAGAAAAAAAAAAAAAAGATGTCAAACTCTCTTTACGCATGTACAATATTTTAAGTATTTTTTCGGAATATATAAAATTGCGCTTTAATTTTTATCTTTGAGCATATCAAATATAATATTGTATTTAAAAACATAATTTTAACAAAAAAAAAAAAAAAAAATTTTTTTTCATTGGAGGTACAAAAGATTTGTATTCTAACGAGAAATCAACTGTCACGATATTATTTATCGCATTAAGATAATGACAATTAAAATAGTTATTAGTTTAGAAATAAAAGAAAAAAAAATATATATGTATAATCTACTTGTAAAAAAATTAATTAAAAATATTTTACAAAGATTTAGCTAAAAAAGAAAAATGGAGTAGGCTAAAAAAACTATTTTCTGCGATACTTTTTTACTACAAGATGACTATAATTATAACTTTTTATTATAAGATATATCTCTCTCGTTACAATATAGTAAAATGTTTTCATACACATACTATCAAAAATAATAATTATTCGTTTTAATATAAACTAATAATAAATATAAATAAATAATAAATACGAATAATTAATATAAATAATAAATATTTATAGAAAATATTAAAGAGAAAATTATAGAAAAAAAATATATATTTATAATTTTTTTTTTTTTGTAATTGTTTACTTTCTCGTGACAGAATATCGATTGTAGATAAAATTCATGGTGCCCTCTAGAGTTGGATGCGAGATTTGAGGAAAGGCTGAATCATTAGATTGGAGATTGGATTGAGACTTAATTTAGGCCACCATACGATTTAACACATCGCTAATTGCGAGATGGAAATATAAGGATAATTTCTGCTTGTTTATAATTCTCGCATCCTATATAACAAACCAACTTGTTATATAATTGACTCTTGAGAAAGAAATAGAAAGCTCACAAAATGGGAGACATAAAATCCTTCTTCCATCAGTGGTGTGCGAAAAATGGCAAAGAACCGCAATTTGATGTTAGACAAACAGGTAAGGAAAAATAGACAAAAAAATATTTTTCTGCAATACTTTACTATAATTATAACTTTATAGGCTGATTTCAGAAATACTTATCTACACTTTAGGGATGAGTTCTCCGCACAAAGATAAGAAAAAATGTCACATAAATATATGTCCAAAAATGCCTGGTTTACAAGTTACAATTGAAAGATTTCAATGACAAAATATATCTACAATGATACATGACCAATGTAATCATCTTCAGTTCAATTATTTATCTATTCTTAATTCACAACAAATACTTAAAATCCTTTATCTGCTTCTCAATGCATAAACTGTCGCATCTTTTCAAAGAATGATGACTTCCCATGACAGTTGCGAATGGTTTCGCAGGCATCTATAAAATATTTTGATGAAGCGTTTCTTCATTTACAATTTTATTTGCATAAACTAGGACTGTTAAGTGTCTCCACAGATAAAAATATAATGGACTTAGGTCAGACCATGGTACTGAGTTGAATGTAATCTTTCATATATAACTCATAAATTAGACATTATCGGGCTTATATGTATAGGACATTCTTTTCTTGTTTACATATGGAGAACTCACCCACAAAACTTTGTACGTATTTATAAATCACTGATAATATTTTTTTCTCATTAAAATATGTTTACACACACACTATCAAAAAACATATAATTATCTGTTTTAATATAAACTAATTTTATCAGCAGCAATCGAGATACTAGATTGTCTCTTCGATCTTATTGAGGGATTATACATGTGGTATATATTTCTGTAATTTATACAGGTCCGAAGCACAGGCAACGCTTCCTCTGTGAATTGCGAGTACCCGGATTCGACTATGTCGGTGCGGGTAACTCGACCAACAAGAAGGACGCGCAGGGGAACGCCGCCAAGGATTACGTCAATTACCTAGTACGTACAAACCGTGTAAATTCGAACGACGTGCCGAGGGATAACGCGACATTGCCGAGTGCGATCATGTCGGATCATGGCTTCAAGCCGGAAATCTCGACGCCGGTGAAATCGGTGTTCCAAGGTGGCATGGGTCCGAATGACATCGGCCAAGCGTACAGGCCTTACAATGAGCACGGCCAAAATAATTATACGTACATGGATAGATTGGCCGATCAAAAGAGAGTGGAGGATGCCGAGGACGTTGATGTAAACTCCGGAATACACGGAAACTGGACAATAGAAAACGCCAAATCCAAGCTTCATCAGTTCATGCAAACAAACAAAATTAATGCCGATTACAAGTATACCCCGGTCGGTCCTGATCATACGAGGTATGGAGACGGAGTCATTTTCTAGCACATTGGATTGGCGTTATGATGCAGTGATTGTTCAATTTATATATAT
>JBCEZV010000005.1:1862124-1877413 GCA_039654365.1 Cataglyphis livida
CGCGACAGCAAGAAATTCAATTGCAACGAGCTGATTGACTGCAAGCTACAGGCTCTGTTCTTCGGAGAACCGAGATAATATATATATTTATTTATTTATTTATTCGCTCATTTATCTTTCAAGTTAATAATTTCTAATAATGTCCTCATTTTTTCATTTGCCTCTGCGTCCTATGCTGGCTCATGTCATACTTGCAATGCGCGCGATCGCATGACACTAACTTATCTTGCAGTCAATGACAACTTCTTTGGTAAGATATACGCTAATATTATTTCCTCATATGACATATACATTTTTTTCCAATTATTAACATTAAATATGTGGATAGGATAGTTATTCTTAAACATCTCCCATATGATAATCAGTTATTGATAAAAGTTTATAAATATAGTTGGTGGATATTGTTTATTGCAAAATGTTTCTTCTAACTCTTCTAATATTGTATATAATTATATAAGAGAGAAATTTTAAATTATACAAAATATTTAATTTATTTCTAGACTTATTGTTTTATGGTACATTTATCAGTTCTTTTTTTTTACAGGTATGGGGAAAGAAGTGGAAAATCTTATTATGGAGAACAATGAATTGCTAGCGACAAAGTAAGCGCTTTATTACTAATATACAGTAATATAATCTTTATATGTATATCGAAATAGTTCAACATTTAATATCTTTTTATAGAAACGCACTTAATGTCGTCAAAGATGACCTAATTGTTAAAGTGGACGAATTGACGAGGTAGGTTAAATATATTTTATTGCAACATGTAAATATAATTTTTAGATATATTATTAAAAACTTTAACATATTTTTTTTCTCAGCGAGCAAGAGATATTGCGAGAGGAGGTCCGAGGCTTGCAGCAGGCGCGGGAACGATTGCGGCAACGAATCGCCGCTCTCGAGGAAGAATTGAAGAAGGCCAAAGAGGAAGCGGAGGCGGCGGCTAAAGCGACGAAGAGCGATGACGAGGAGGACGTGCCTCTGTCCCAGAGGAAGCGATTCACGCGAGTGGAGATGGCGAGAGTGCTCATGGAACGGAATCAGTACAAGGAACGCTTCATCGAACTTCAAGACGCTGTCAGGTGGACGGAGATGATAAGGGCCAGCAAGACTGTCCCTTCTAGCATCTCGGGTGGGAAGGGAGGTTCCGTATGGAAGTTGTACGTACATTTAATAACGTATTTGTCGAACTGAAGAGGAGAAGCAAAGAGGAAAAAGAAACGATTAATTCGAGCGTCATTTTCGTTCCAGTTTTAGTAATCTCTTCACAGGCCCGGCCGATCGAGGGACGTTGGTGCGTTCAGCGCATACGTTACCGCACGTGCGGTACAGCGCACCGGCGAATCAGGTCGTTCCGGCGCCGCCCTTGGATGCTATGCGTAGACGTACGTTGAAAAGTCGCCAAGATTTTCTCGACCAAGGAGACACCATGTGAGAAATCAATCAAATTTTACTACATATGCACGTAGATAGATATATATTATACATCGACGTGAGACGCATCGAGATCTGCCTGATTTTCATCTGTTAGTTCGTTATGTTAGTTCATTTTTTGTATAGGTTCTCGTTTTTTTTTTTTTTTTTTTCATACAATTTACGTCAATTTTTTAATTTTTTTTTATTTGATCATCTTTCTGTTTAATGAGTTAATTTCTTTTTGCTCCAAGAAGAATATTTCTGGCGAATGTGAGAATTTTACAACATGATTAACGCGTAATTTTTTACTTTGATATTCTCTTATCATCAAAATTGTAATGACAAGTGCGGAAAAAAAGGTAATGCCATTTTATAATTCACACGGGGCAGAATTTATTAAAAGAACTTCGTATATATAATTGTTTGAATTGCTCATCTTTGCAGATTAGAATCCTCTTTGGTCAGTTGGGATCCGTAATCATGTCACGATTCACGGTATTAGTCTCAATTGCACTAAAGAGACGTGAGTCTTTTCTGAATAATTTATCCAGTTAATTGACGGAATTTGCAGTATATGTGTTAACCAATGTTTGCTTAATTTTGTAATCATCAATTTGACTCTTTTTGCAAACATCTAAATTTTTTTTATCAGATTTTAATAGTATTATCGAAATTGAAATACTGTATCGTTTTAAAATATTAAAATTATTCCTTTTCTTCTCGTTCTTTTTTAATTAATATAAATTAATTTATTTTTACAATTAAATCTCTTATCAAGAATTTGTTAAATCAAGTCTTATTAAGTTTTAGCATGATTTGTATATTATACCATGATGTATACATTGCTCATAAGAGTGCAATATAATTTTGCACTAATTATGCCATTAGATAGATCATTAACTTTTCTCATAGTAATGTTTGAACAAAGAAAAGACATAACTTTGTAAATACAAGTTTGTACAATTTTTGAAGAACTAATAATAATATGCGATCATTATTGATCGACAGAAATAAATGAAGTTTTGATTACGTTATAAACTTGGCCTTTATTTCACTCTTGTTACTGCGCTTTTGGTCTTTTTGTTGTTCGGGTTTCGACCTTGCCTCTCCCTCGTGGCGTTATCAAGAGATACCTGGTTTTTCTGGCTTTGGGTGGGATGCTTGTTGGTCAGCAGGTAAATCTGTTCCGCTAACTACTTCTAACTACTTCCGCTTCAACATCAGAATCTAAGAAGTATATAGATAGATATATTCATAGATCTATACTTATAATACATACTTCTATGCGCTAATGAATATACTGTTGGCTATGAAGATGAAGGGAATCAAACGGTCGGAGGAAATATATATGGAAGAGATGTGTATGTGAAATGGATGGTCGGAGATATCGGATTGTACAGCCAATAATAGTCGCACAGTTTGCTAAGAACTCGGGGGAAAAGTTTCGACAATCTTCTCCCCTGCTTTTTCCCTCTCCCTTCGAAACTCGCGAGCGTGCGAATAATTAAGGGTACGATTCGTGTCGTCTTTGCAGATCGTCCGAGAAGCTCGTAGCGAGACGTGCGAGCGAACGAAGGGAGCAGTATCGTCAGGTGCGTGCTCACGTCAAGAAGGAGGACGGCCGTCTGCAAGCTTACGGATGGAGCTTACCGGGAAAACCAAGCGCTCCCGTCAGACAACCCCCTGTTCCAGTTCCGGTGTACTGTCGGCCTTTGCAGGAAACCGAGCCGGGCATGAAAGTTCGTATTATCTCCTCTCTCCTTCCTTCTTTTTTTTGGATTTAAATTGTAAAATTAATATTTAAATTGATATTTAATATACTTTTTTTTTTGAAAATATAATTTAAATTAGTTATCAAAATATGTGAATGATTTAGAGATATCTAGTTTTATTCATACAAAAAAAATTTTTATCCTTATATATATTTTTATTATTATATATTTATTATTATTATATTTATTATTATATTTATATTTTTAAAAGAATATAGAAAAAATATCAAGTATTAAATATCAAGTTTTATTGACTGTAATAATAAATATTTCAATTTTAATCAGATCTGGTGTGGCGCCGGTGTGAATCTAAGCGGCGGTAAGACGCGCGATGGCGGGTGCATGGTCGGCGGAAGTGTGTTTTACGCCGCCGAGGCCCAAGAAACGATTGGCAACGCGAAGACGGAGGCCGAGGATGCCGTCGAGCATCTGGACAAGGAGCTTCAGGAGAGCGAGAATCGGCGACTCGAGGCGGAACGATGGGAGCAACAATTGAGCTCGCTCGTCTGGATCTGCACTTCGACCCAAAAGATGTCCAAGGTCACCGTGATAGACGCGAACAATCCGGCGGACATTCTCGAGGTGTTCAATGTTTGTCAGGGACACTTGCTCTGCATCGCGAGCGTGCCCGGTGCCAAGGAGAGCGATTATGCGCAATCCTCGAACGAAAACTCTATTCGCAATTCGGTGAACGGTAGCAGTACGATGAACGATAGCGAGAACAACAACGGTGCTCAAGAGGACGTTACGAATGCGAATGAGAACGTCGAGCAGAATAACGGTCGAAAGAATCATCCGGATAACGATGTCGCGGTTGATAAGAATAAAAACGAATCTGACAATCAGTCGGAGGATCAGGTGAACGAGAATACTACCGAGAAAACTGCCGAGATGGATCAGAACTCCACGACGAACGAGCCCCAGAGTCTGGAGAGTATAGATAGCGAGACCGCGAATCTGGGCAAGGTACACTTTGTACGATGCAACGTAGAAGCGCATCCTGCGCGATTGAACGACAAAGATATCGTGAACGAGGAGGATGCGAAGGAGGAAATCGCCAAGGAGGAGACACCTATCGAGAAGATGTCATCCATACAACCGACCATGTGGCTCGGAGCCCAAAATGGCGCGGTTTTCGTTCATTCGGCCGTTGCCAAGTGGTCGGTGTGCTTGCATTCTGTGAAATTGAAGGACGCGGCATTAGCTATCGTGTACGTAATCCTTTCAGTGATGGAGGAGATACAAAAACTCAAGCGATAAAATTCTTCAACTTAATTTATTTAATTTCTTAATTTTCTTAATTTTAATTTAAAAAAATGTGATTTAAAAATTAACTTACCTGAATGAGTAGATGAGAGATTAATGATAGCCTTTTTTCAATAGACACGTACAAGGCCGAGTTCTGGTCGCTTTAGCGGATGGAACTGTAGCGATATTCCGTCGAGGTGCGGACGGACAATGGGATCTGTCTCAGTATCATGTGATTACGCTTGGTAGCCCTCAACACTCTATCAGATGCATGACCGCAGTTAGCGGTAAAACCGTGTGGTGCGGATACAGAAACAAGATCCACGTGATCGATCCTATTTCGATGACGCTTGAGGTATAAGAACTTTATCATCATCAACCCGCGATATCAAAATGCAAAGATTATTGGAAAAGAAAATTCTGACGATTTAATAACATTCTTATTTTCCAGTGCACAGTGGACGCACATCCTCGCAGAGAGTCTCAGGTGCGGCAATTGGCGTGGCTGGGTGACGGCGTGTGGATCAGCATCAGGCTAGATTCGACGTTAAGGCTCTATCACGCTCATACGTATCAACATCTTCAAGATGTCGACATAGAGCCATACGTCAGCAAGATGCTCGGTACGGGAAAACTGGGATTTTCCTTCGTACGCATTACCGCTCTGCTTATTTCTTCGAATAGGCTATGGATTGGCACCGGCAACGGAGTGATAATCTCAGTACCGCTGTCAGAGAGTAAGTTTGCAACAGCTTGAGGCAGACGATGTCGACAGACAAAATTGACACTAGCTATATTTTTATAACATTCTTGCAGGCGCGGGCGGTTCAATGACGGTGTCCAGAGTCCAGACCGGCGGTAATAAAGGCGACGCACCCGGCGTCGGAGTCAGGATCTTCGCGTCGGAACGAGGTGTCACACCGGGAAGCTTCATACCTTATTGCAGTATGGCCCATGCCCAACTCAGTTTTCACGGACATAGGGACGCCGTCAAAATGTTCGTCGCTGTACCCGGTAAGCTTCAAATAATCAGAATACGCAAGAGAATTTTTTTAATATTTTCAAATCAAATCTTTTTTTTTAGGTCACGGTGGTCAGAGCGCGGTGACGGACGGGACGCAACCTGCGATGCTCGTTCTTTCCGGTGGTGAGGGTTATATCGATTTCAGGGTCGGTGAGTAAATGTTTGTCTGTAAAAAAATTTTGCGATTTTCTTAATTGCATGTCTTAAATAAATCCAACTGTAGCGTAAAAAATGAAGTAAACTTTTATCTTTTGTGCGAAAATCAGTAAGGATTTCCGAATCACGATTCACATCTTAGATAACAGATTATTGTAATTTCAGCGGATGAGGCTGAAGACGAGAGTGATGTGGCAACACACCTAATTGTGTGGCAAATGGTCAGGTATGCCCCCAGAGACAGACAGAGAAGCAAGAAGAATTTGATCGACTTCTATATCTCAATTTGAATTAGCAATTTATTTATCTATTCTGACAAACGTCATATCATTAATCCTCGATGCATCCTTTACTAATGGAACAATATTTTCCACTGTTGCACGATACAACAAAGTTTGACTAACAACAGCATTTTTATACATCTTTTACATATTCGTAAATTACTGTGCGATATTGAGTTCATGCACAGATTATGCCTGTTAAACATCAAACGTGTTCAAGATCGAATTCAGAAGAATTCTTTATCAGTACAATCTGGAAATTCTCACACAATTTCGAAATCTCAATTGCAAAATCTCCGATCTCTCGCTTCTCTTGTTGAAGAGAAGAATCTAGCACTCTGACCTTTTATGCAATTGTATATCATGCATTACTTCTTTTATTCTCTGGGGGTTGGGCTTTTCCATCTGTCGTGTACAAATGTCACCACTCATACCTGTCCTCTCCTTCATTCGAATACTTGTTTGCTCTAGTGGAAGCGTTTATAGTTTATAATCACTCTTATAGGTGATGGGGAAGAGACGGAAGAAGGCATGGATCGGTCGAACGCTACGGTCAACAATGGAGCTGAGGAGCATGGCGAGCAGAGTCATCTGATTGTGTGGCAAGTGCAGTGTCCCTTACCGATGAACGGCTAGCCTAAAGAGGAAGCGGATTCGCTGGAGGATTTAGCTTTGTGTAGTGCAACATTACACTCGTCGTCAATGGATCATCAATGGATCATAAATTGCGAATCATTGATATTTGCTGCGAGCTAATGTGCTACCTGCATCTAGATATACATATATATATATATAAAGATCGTAGCAGAATATGTTAATAATTCCCAAGATAATTATCACAATTTTTCGTATTAGTAGAGCAGAGACAAATTTTTTTTTTTCCCAAATCATCAAACAGTTATCTTCACAAGATTCTTAAGTAAAATCTGCAAATTGAGATTTTTGAGTGAAGTCTATAAATCGTATCGATACAATCTGGAATCCCTCGCACAGTTTCGATGCAAAATCTCCGATATTCTCGCTTATCTTGTAATTAAATCGTATCCTTATCAACTTAAAGCTTACATACGTATGATTCGAATGAGTCTTAGGATCGAATTATTTAATTAAATAATTATGATACTTGTCGAAAGATTTTTCTCTCGCGATGAGTGTTCATTTCAGAGATCACGTTCTACGTGATGGACAAAGAGCGTTATTTTTCTGCCGATAATTGTGATAATATGCGAAGGCGACATTGCAGGTCGCGAGATGAGGTCTGAAGCTGCCGTGTATGACATTTGCTCTATTGCTGTAATAAATATCCGTTCAAAATACTTCGCGCATGTACCTGTCGAAGACAGGCAGAATATTTCGTCGCTTATACACGCGATACATGAGAAATAAGGTGCGTGCAATCTCAGGCAGTCTTTTTAGGTGTAACATAATATTAATTTCCTCGTCGGAGAGAGTATATTATTTTCCTGACCTAATCAATTTTATTCGCGTACGTCGTGTTGAGCGCAATATAACGATAATAATATATATACATAATTATATATAATAATAATTAATATATAGTATATATTCCTCTCTTCTCTCTTGATCAAGTATCGTGCCCGGTGAAACATAGAATTTTTCTGCGATTTACACGATTCATTTATTAGGAATGCGACGCATTAATGATGTAAATAACAATAAAATGTTTATATAGCGCCCCATGTGTGTGTGTGTGTGTGTGCGTGCGTGTTAGATTCGTTATTTAATTTCGATCGGAGTCATTTTATAAGTAAGACACCCCCTGGTCTCTCTATATTCTTACAACTTTATAACTCCAACTCTTTAGTACGCTGCCAAAGAAATGGGACGACGATCCAATTATATGTTGTTTACATTATTTACAACGAGAATTATGCTTCGAACGCGTATGCTCTTATGTTTTTCCGCTCTTGGCCGAGTCGTCAACAACCGGATTGATATTGAATTTTGTAAATCGCCACGTCGAAATGACATTCCCCCAATCCTTCGACTATTTAGATACGTGCAATAAGAGAGCTACGCACTATCGCGCGAGCTGGCTTTTAATGTCGAGCTCGGAATTGTACCTGGCTCAGGTGGCGTTGTGTAACGGCATTAATAAACGGAAAAGTTACAGAACTAAATCTTATCCCGCGATTTAGCTACCCAATCCTTTTATCGAATTGAAAATTTGCGAAAGATCGCATGGCCTGAATTTCTTGTAGTTTTCTAAAATGTGAAGAGTAATATTTATAAGGGAAAAAATTTAAACGTGAAAAGTGAAAAATTTTCCCATTAGAAATTAATGGTAAAATTTTTCACTTTTCATGTTTCCACTCTAGGAAAAAAGGTGACATGATCAACCCCCCAGCAGATGTCTTTTTAACAGCAGCTTTGATCAATTTTAGAATCCATTTTTTCCTCAGTGAAGAGAAAATTGTCACTTTACAAATTTCTCATTTTTCCTATTATATATCTTAAATCTTAAATTAAAAAATTCTATTAAAATAAAAAGAAACTCTGAAATTAACTAAAGAATGTAATTTTGTTATCTTAATGATTTTGTAAAATTTAATTTGCGAAAAGCTTTTTTTTTCTAATCTTTTATATCTCAGAAATTGACTCTTCGATATTTTTGATGAAGAAAAATTGTTTTCAGAGAAACTGCTATTAAAAGAATATCCGGTGGTTTTAGGACATCCACCTAACGTGTGTGCGCGCGCGTGTGAGAGAGTGTGTGTGTGTGTCATGATTAAAATATGGCAGAATTCACACACAACTTATTTTTTTTCTTCATTTCATATATATTTTACTATACATATCTATTAATTTTTTCTGAAATTATTTCGAAAAAATTCTCCGCAGCTGGATCTGTAATTTCTGTAGATATAGATTCTGTAAATATTTTTCATTGCAATAAGAAATATTGCTAGATTCTTCATAAAAAAAAGAAAAATATATTGAAATAATATATTAAAGTAATTTTAATAATAATAGTAGCTGTACGTGTTTAATATAGCATTTAATATATCTTATATATTATTAGCATAACAAACGAAATAGTAATAAAATATATATATATATATATATATAATTTATGTAGATTCTCTGAGAAAGGCACTCTATTTACGTTACATCCCTAATTTTTATTGTTAATACTTCTACGCATGCGCGAAAAACATGTGATCACGTGCACATGGTGTAAATCTAACTTTAACTGTCTCTAACCTAACTTGTACATACGGTGCATTTTATAATTGGAATTCTGTTTTAGAAGGTATCATTTATATGTATATATATATATTTTTTTTTTTGCCAAAATTGAATTTTTGCCAAATTGAAAAATAATTTTCTTGAAAAAATTAATTTTTATGAAAGTTAAAAATTAATTTAAATCAATAAATAAAATTAATAAATTAATAAATTAAAGAATTTAATTTTGAATATCAATAAATTCTTTAAATTGTGTGTATGTATAAGGACATTACAATCTTAAAAGAAATTAATTTGAAAAAGATGTTACCATTATATCTTTTGCTTTATATATTTAATATATAATATATACACGCTAATATATATAATATAAAATATTATAAAATATATAATAATGTGTAATATATGTATAATATCATTTATAACGTATATTTTTATATATAGAGTGTGACATTTATTACTAGATTTTATATATTGAATGATATTTATACAGGCACAATGGCTAAATTACATGGCACTACTAAAACCTTGCGAAAGCAGGACTTTAATCGTTTGGGGCACAACATGAATCCTGAACATTCCACGGAAGAATTGAAAAGAGTTGTTGAACTACGAACAAAAGCGACTATTAAAAGATTATAGATGTATCGTAATCAGAAACGCAATTGTTCTGGTAAGATTTTCATTAACCCTGTGCTTTTTTAAGGCTGGAATACTTCTGGAACTATGTTATGGAACCGTCTTGGAGATGGTAATTCGAGAATCATCTTGCAGATTGTTCTACAAAAATTCCAAAATGAATTGTGAACTGGTATGAAGAATCCCCATAATGTCATCTTGAAACCGACTCAATTGCCTTTACTTCAGCAAAAGGCAGCGAATACGAGAGTATACTTGTTAGATACAGAAAGTTTTGAAAGTGTTTTTGGTCCAAAAAAGTCGGAAAGAGATCCAATTTGACGATAATGTCCTATGATGAATTGGAAAAATCGATCGAAGAAAAAGAAGATACTTACAAAAAGGAGAAGGATACCAAAGATTACGATCTAGTTCGCGAGGATACTGGTGTAAAAGATGCACAGAGGGAATGAATCATGGGAACGGGGCAAAGTAAGAGGATATGGAACGAGCTATACAAAGTCATTGACCCTGCAGATATTATTTTGCAAGTATTGGACGCGAGGGATCTGATGGCGACTAGGTCTTCTCTCATGGAGAAATTTCTAAAGACTGAAAAACCTTACAAACATCTGATTTATTTTAAATAAAATAGATTTAGCACCAATGTGGGTCTCGCAAAAATGGGTGGCAATTCTGGGCAAGGAATATCCAACAGTTGCCTTTCACGCATCCTTGAAGCATTCGTTTGGCAATGGTTCCCTGATAAATCTGTTTAGGCAGTTTTCAAAATTGCATATTGATAAAAAGCAGAGTAGTCTTATAGGATATTCTGATAGGATAATAAAAAAGAGTTCTATTATAAATACTTTGCATTTCAAAAAGGCCTGAAAAGTAGCGCCTATAGCCGGTGAGACAAAGGTATGGCAGTATATGACTCATGCACCATATCTATCAGATAGATTGTCCTGGTGTCTCCTATCCGTCGACAGAAACCGATGCAGAAAAGGTGTTGAAGGGCGGAGGGTGGAACTTGTTCAGAAGATTACATTGCTTCCATTCTGAAACCAGAGTATATTTATAAAACATAGAATAGATCAATGGAAAGATCACATCGACTTCATAAAAAAATTGGCTCGTCGATGCGGTAATCTGTTAAAGAAAGGAGAACTGGATACAACCATAGTCGCATGTATGATATTGAACGTGGTAAACTGCCAGTTTTATGTTCAATCAACAGAGCCAATATAGAATAATAGATGGTAGAATATGTACCTGCATATATTTTCTATATATAAATTTTATCTGTATATATTTTCTACAACATGATCATCTTCATCTTGTTATTTAAAATTTATGTATTAAAATTTTTTGTACAAAATTACATATATATAATATTGCAATTGTATATAACATTCCCTTTTATAACTTGAAAATATTTTCGTTTACATATATGACACTCTGGTTGACAATTTTCTGATAGAACAAAATAATAATTAAATCATCAGTCTCCACAAATTAAAAATTTAACAATACTAATGACAATTCCATGTAGTGAAATATATTTTAGCGGGCGCTATTAAAACTCTTGTCAGGCGCATAGTTGCATAATTGAACGATTATAATTAATCTTCTAGAAACATGTACATATGTATTGATCTATTGATCGATCTATATTTTACTATTTCCTTGAACTATTTTCAAATTCTAGCAAAGAGAGAAAGAGAGAGAGAGAGAGTGATTGGATCTTCGCGAGGGACGTGAAGTTCTATTTTTATTAAACAAAATATATAACCCCTAGGAATAAGCTGTCAATAAACTATTCGCTTAGTTTTGCTTACATTTAGATGGTTTAGTTATCTATAATGACATCTTCTACAAACAAAGTGTGTATGCGTTTTCAATAATCAACGTACTTAAACTTTTGAAGTATATCATTACCTGAAGATTTACAGGTATTTCAATTTCTTATAAATCGCATCTCTTTTCAAAACACATAAAAATACTTATATGCCAAAAAGAACACAGTCAATAAAAATACAACAAAATAATATATCTAAATATGATCAAATTTTAGTTTGTCAAAATGACATTTAGTTTGTCAAATTTCATAAAAGTTTCATGTTTTCTTGAGATCCATGATAACATTTTCCTTTGATTACTAAGAATAATTGATAGAGATCAAAATAATAAAACATCATGTATTTGACTATTCATAATATACATTTTTATTATTATCAATACACATACAAGTACAAATTATAAATAATATCACTTGTAAACGTTATTATTACACAATAATAAAAATTATTGTTATTTCATTTGACCAGAAGTATTCAATCAGCGCTTCATGAATTCTTCAGTTATTTTCAACGATTAATTTTTAAAACGGTTTATTATGGCGCCTAAATCTTATATACAGAGTATTTGAGATCAGATCAACGAAACTTTAGGATCTTGAATTTGGAACAATAAAGTTCTTATAAACAGAGATCCGGAATCAGTTCGTTAAAAAATTATAGCTAATAACTTTCTAAATAATTATAGTTATGATCAAAATTTAATAAGAACATATTTATGTTCGCATTTGTTATATATGTTTACATTAATTGTAAGAATGTATAATTGTTTATACATAAAAACCATCAACATTTTTGTTCAAGTTTCTGCTTTTTTTGTTATTTTGAGCTTATTTTTTTTTTTTGAACGCCTTATCGGAATTAAATGAAATTGTTGTAATTTAATTCGTCATTTAATTACTCAAATTTTGTTATCTTTTTCAAATAAATGAAGGATTTTATAATTATTTTTGAAAATCATCAAAAAACATGATTTTTCGAAGTTTATTAGATATAACTTTTTAACGAAGTGTTTCCGGACCTATATGTTTATAGAAACTTCTTGTTCTAAATTATTCAATTTCTTATAAGATCTTGAAGTTTCATTGACTTGACCTGAAACATCCTGTAAAATTGTTTCAAGTATATAGATTTCAAGTATACAGATTTTTCAAGTATTAGAAACAAAAAGCAGGGGAGTAAGTCTGGCCAATTGATATTTATACAAAAGAAGAATCAAAAGAATAATATAAAAGACGCGCATAAAAACATCCATCCAAGATTTTTATTTTTTCAGAAGAGAAGACGATTATTTTTCCTATCATCTTCAATTTCCTATAAGATCCTGTTTCATTGACCTGAGCCAAGACACCTTGTATAACATTATTGTTTTAGGTATAAAAATTTTTTGAGTATTAAAAATAAAAAGTAAGAAGAGTCTGTTGACAATTATACGAAAAGAAGAATCGAAAGAATGATATAAAAAAACGCGCATAAAACATCCAACCAGGGATTTTATTTTTTCAGGAGAGAAGACGATTATTTTTTCTATCATCTTGAATTTCCTATAAAATACTGAAGTTTCATTGACCTGACTTGAAACACCCTGTATAAGATTGTTTCAAATATAATGATTTTTCGAGTATTAAAAACAAAAAGGAGTGAGTCTGGCCTATTGACAATTATACGAAAAGAAGAATCAAAAAAATAATATAAAAGACACACATAAAACATCCATCTAGGATTTTTATTTTTTCAGAAGAGAAGACGATTATTCTTCCTCTCATCCTTAATTTCCTATAAGATCCTGAAGTTTCATTGACTTGAGCCAAGACATCTTGTATAACATTATTGTTTCAGGTATGATGATTTTTCGAGTATTAAAAATAAAAAGTAGGAAGAGTCTGTTGACAATTATACGAAAAGAAGAATCAAAAGAATGATATAAAAAAACGCGCATAAAAACATCCATCCAGGGTTTTTATTTTTTAGGACAGAGGACGATTATTTTTCCTATCTTCAATTTCCTATAAGATTCTGAAGTTTGATTGATATGACTTGAAACACCCTGTATAAGATTGTTTCAGATATAAAGATTTTTCGAGTATTAAAAACAAAAAGAAGGAGTGAGTCTGATCTATTGGCAATTATACGAAAAGAAGAATCAAAAGAATAAAAGACACGCATAAAACATTCATCTAGGATTTTTATTTTTTCAGAAGAGAAGACAATTATTCTTCCTATCATCTTCAATTTCCTATAAGATCCTGAAGTTTCATTGACCTGAACCAAGACATCTTGTATAATGTTATTGTTTCAGGTTTAAAGATTTTTTGAGTATTAAAAATAAAAAGTAGGAAGAGTCTGTTGACAATTATACGAAAAGAAGAATCAAAAGAATGATATAAAAAAATGCGCATAAAAACATCCATCCAGGGTTTTTATTTTTTAGGACAGAGGACGATTATTTTTCCTATCATCTTCAATTTCCTATAAGATTCTGAAGTTTGATTGATCTGACTTGAAACACCCTGTATAAGATTGTTTCAGATATAAAGATTTTTCGATTATTAAAAACAAAAAGAAGGAGTGAGTCTGGCCTATTGACAATTATACGAAAAGAAGAATCAAAAGAATAATATAAAAGACACACATAAAACATCCATCTAGGATTTTTATTTTTTCAGAAGAGAAGACGATTATTCTTCCTCTCATCCTTAATTTCCTATAAGATCCTGAAGTTTCATTGACTTGAGCCAAGACATCTTGTATAACATTATTGTTTCAGGTATGATGATTTTTCGAGTATTAAAAACAAAAAGTAGGAATGAGTCTAGCCTATTGACAATTATACGAAAAAAAGAGTCGAAAAAATAATATAAAAGATGCGCATAAAAACATCCATCCAAGGTTTTTATTTTTTCAGGAGAGAAGACGATTATTTTTATTATCATCTTCAATTTCCTATATAAGATCCTGAAGTTTCATTGACTTAACTTGAAACATCCTGCATAAGATTGTTTCAGGTATAATGATTTTTCGAATATTAAAAGCGTTCTCTACTTTTCGCGCCAAGATTTCGGATAAGAGATTTCAATTTAAGATCCCAATCCCACGAGAATCGAAGAATGTCAAAGGTGTGTTCGGACTTGATCCGTCTCCTTCGAACGATATCGCCTCTCCTTCCTCGTCGACGCGACGCTGATTCTTATTCCCACCCAAAGTCCATTCTCCTCCGTCATTCGCACGGACGCGATAAAAGCTCGTCGTCATCATCATCGCCGACCAGTTATTCAGTCTCTCTACGTCAACGCGAAACTTCGGCAAACTGCCTCGTCGCGCCTCGCTCAATTGTCTACTACAGGAACTGCTCGTCCAACTGCGAGGAATCGATCGACAAGATGGACCGAAGAGATCCGGCATCCGAACAATTGAACGATTACAAGAAAACTCTCAAGGTAAGAGATCGTAAACATGCGTGTTGTGCATCAAATTCAGTTACAGCGGTGCTCAAACGCATTTGTATTAATACCGATGATTGATTCCGCATGATTTTTTTATTTTTAAATTTATAAATATTATTTCTTAAACTTTTTGTTTCGTACAAGTTGGGAGATATTTTTTACGTACTTGGCGTATTCCTTTTACCTTCATGAGGATTTCTTTTTTTTTTTTTTTTTTTTTTTTTTTTTTTTTTTTTTTTTTTTTTTTTTTTTTTTTCTC
>JBCEZV010000005.1:1890324-1904123 GCA_039654365.1 Cataglyphis livida
TACATATATATATCGTGTGACCTTATACATATATATATAAGGTCACACGAGCCTAGACCATAATTATGTAACATTGATCGAATTTTTGCGTTCAAAAAAACCTTGTTTTCTTCTTTCTTATCCATAGCAGTCACTTCTATAAATACGTTTTAACATGTGCTTTATATGATATACAGGGTGAGTATTTTTAATCTTAGCAGGCAAATATTTCAAAAATATGCAATTTTAAAAATACTGAATACTGATATAGATGACCAATGGAGCCTACAGTAGACAGTTTATATATCCTGTATTTATTCTATATTTATGAGATCTCGTATTGCGGTCATTTGAATATTTAAAGTATATCTAATAGCTGTTTCTACATATTCATGGATATCTCTAATGCACATTGAGAACATTCGGTAGATATATATTTAATCTATATATTAATTTCTGTATTAGGGAGATACCAAGTATGTAAAGTGTTCACCATTTATATCTATTATTAAAGATAATTTAACAAAATATTATACATATCTATTTTACGCTTAAAAAAAATTTTTTTTAATTATTTTTAACAATCTTTTTGTACTCTTAATATAGACTCTTTAATATAGACTTTTACTTTTATACTTATTTTTGTAAAATAAGAGTTTAATTCTAATAAATAAATGTTTGTGAATTTTGTAAATTAGTAATATATTAATTATTTAAATTTAATTATTTTATTATTCATTTAATTAGACCAATCATTTGTGTTGCATGGACTGTATATGTTGTACATATATACATATTTTTGCTGCGATTTTATTAATGTCACGTCATGATAACGTCAAATCATACTTGATAACTGCTGCTGCTTTTTCTCCATCAAGCAGAATTTAATAAAGACGCAGCACACAAAAATCTGCTGCAAAATCATATGTGAATTTACTTGCATGTTTTGTTAGCATTTTATTTAGAAAGTCCTGTCTTTTATCTGATATAAAATCTTTCTCTACAGTTCTTTCTCGTATTTTTTAATATTTCTAAGAAAATCGGATATAATTATTGTTTTGACATCATTGTGTGTGTGTGTGTGTGTGTGTGTGTGTGTTTTCGGTACAAAACTTTACAAACTTACTAACCAAAAGCTTTACCAATTGTCTTAAGTTAAAGTTGTTTTATGCTTTTACTAAAAAAATGTTGATAAGATCATCATCATCATCATCATCTTCTTCTTTTCCTCCTTCTTCTTTTTCTTTTATATGGCTGATTATTGGCTTCAAACAGTACAAAAATTGCCGTAAAAATTTTAATCATAAATTTAATACACGACAGTAAAAGTGCTTAATCGCATTAAAAACATTTGAAGTCTCTTGCACATCGGGTTCGTTTGCTACAAATTTTCAAAAATGGCAAAAAATGCGTTTTTAGGTGCTTCAATTTCATTTTTCTTGAAAATTTAACATGATAGCCCATTTTGCCTTACGGATTTGGATTCAGCGCACAAAAAATTATAGGAAATTATTGGTTCTTTTTTCGCAAAATTATACAGTCCTGTATAATTATTTTCCTAAGAAAAAAAGGAAGATTAATTCTAGCGAAAATGTCTATCTAATGATGACTGTCAGTTTTCGCACTTTAATCTATTTATATTAATCTCTAATCTCTATTTAACATGTTTTGAACAGCTTTTCTAAGAACACATTGTCAGTTGATGAGCGCACATGACCTTCATCAGAGAGATGATTGGTTGAAAAAAATCCAAGTTATATAAAAGCATTTGAAGAAAATCTCGGAAGATTCATCGTTTGTTTATGCACAGTGTTAAATGATATTAATACGCTGAGATATGAGATAGATATATGAATGTGAAAGAACGATAAAAGGAGAGGATCACCACTCTAACATCCAACTTTTCTGAGTTTCAGGCAAGATATGTAGAGGATGTGCCTCCGAAAATTTATACTGCATGTACGTCGCATGTACTAGAAAGGAGAAGAGGCGAATCATACAGCGGTGATTATCGCAAATTGGAATGACAGTTCACTGGTGTTGAATAAACGAGCGCGCGCGCGCGCGTTTATTTTACGCTCCCGTATCTCGGGCCTGTCATCAGTCTCGGTCCGATACGAGAAGCGATAACTAGTTAACACAGATAGATCAGTGTAAGCGTTTTCTTCCTTTTTTTTCGCGACGAGATATCATGAATAACGAAGAGTTGAAGACGATCGAGTTACGCGAGCTGCAGCCGATACTTAGCCGCACGTTCGGCGATCAGCTGATCGTGGTCCGTTATACCACCAAGAGCCTGTTGCAGCCTGGTGAGAATTACGGGAGTACCATCTTCGACGTTCACGCCGTCATCAAGCGTAATGACGAGGCGGAGGAGGAGGATCTTTACTTGGTGGCGAAGATGCCACCGCCGACGCAATTTCAACGAAAGATCTTTGACAGTCCGTATTCGTTCAGAAAGGAGATCTTCATGTACGAAGTCATCCTGCCCCATTACAATAAATTGGAGCGTGACTCCGGTTTGAAGGAGGACGAACTATTCGACATACTGCCTAAATATTATCAATCCCGATTGTCGCTGGATCCGAACGTCGACTTCGACGATAATGCCGTTATTCTAATGGAGAATTTGAAAAAACGCGGCTATTACATCTGCGATAGAACTAAAGGTAATGCTAAATCTCTTTTATATTCGAGACACGTAAGCCCGGATCCAGATGTTTTGAATTTTTAAATAAAATATCATTGATTTCTCTCATCTTAAAATTCAAAACAATTTTAAAACCTACAGGTCTTCGGCCTGTAAAAAAATTTTTGACAAGTAATTTTAATCAGAGTAAGTAGTGTTTCGCTTATAGATTTTTGGTCACAAAAAACAATGCCGCTGTCTAAATTGCGTTCTATCACGTCAGGTTTTAAAATTATTTTGAGTGATGATTTTGACTGAGAGAAATCAACGATGTTTCATTTTAAAATTCAAAATAACTTTAAAACCTGATGTGATGGACCAATTTGATTTGCGGCATTGTTTTTTGTAGTTGAAAATCTATAAGAAATACTGCCTAGTCTGATTAGAGTTACTTGAAACATTTTTTTGTCGAGCTGTGTAATCAATTTATCAGTTATTAGTAATTTTTACGGCTTAAGATTTACTATACTTTTTATAGATTCGCGTAACAACTAAATTTTGATGAAACTTCACTCACATGTAGAGAATTTGGGGGGGGGGAGGGAAATAAAATCAGAAATTTTCAATTGCGGCCCAAAAAAGATTCTAAGAGGTGAAAACACCTCTCATATGTAGTGAAATTACGATTATCTTACAATTAGGCATCTTTAGACGGGAACGTAGATAATGGTTCAATTTTCTTTTCGTTCTTTTATATTTTTTATATTTTTAAATTTTTGTACACATACTTTTTATTTTTATACTTGTTTTAATATTGTTGAGAATTAATATATTTTATATTTTTTTTCTTAATAATATATTTTGTAAAAAGTACAAGCAATTTAAAAATTATGTTTTCTGTAGTCTTTGCAAAGATTTTTATAATGTCCTTATAATCGATAATTGTTGGCTACTCCTTTCTTGATTTTAATAGAATTGCTAAATCCTATATTTGATTAAACGATTGGCATTGAGCTGGATAAGAGTCAATTTTTACATGTTTGGACACTTTAAAAATTATTAGCGTTTATTAAAATTTTGCGCCCTATGCTGGAGCGTGCATTATGTAGTGCCTAGTAAGGATGGCTCATATGTAGAGCGACTTTTTACTTTTCTTCATATATCTTGAGAATTATTCGAGATATCAAAAAATGTTTTATGTAAAAGTTTCATAGTAAAAACATCTCTATTTAATCATATTAATAGAATTCTGAAAAAATAATTTTTGGAAAAAAATTTTGAAAAAAATTTGAAAAAAATTGTTCTTAAAAATTTTATTAATATGATTAAATAGAGGTGCTCTTATCATGGCACTTTTGTATAAAACATTTTGATATCTCAAATAGTTTTTAGAAATATATCGAGAAAGTCGCTCTATGATGGGTGAAAATTGTTCGGAAATTTTCGGACAGTGATTGAAAATTTCTAAATTCATCTATTTATTCCCCCCCCCCCCTCTCCCACCTCATATATGTGTAAAGTTTCATCAAAATCAGAATTTTCAAGTTTACAAGATTGCTTTGTAAGTTGTGCAAGATTTTGATTATTGTCATATTATCACGAATAATATTATGTTTCTAATTGAGAATGCTTTGATCATTAAAATTAAAAAAAAATTGCGCAGACAAATTACAAGTTTTACACAATGCAATTATAAAAATATAGCATAAATTATTTACGAGTTTTTTCTAAATTCCATTTGAATTAACACTTCGTTAATGTAAATTTTTAATTATCCTATCACTCGTTAATCATAGCAATTGCAATATATTTAATTAATATTCAATTATAATATATTTTAATCATGCTATGATTTTTATTAATTTTATCGAATGATTTGTAACTCTTTTCTGTTAATCTTAAATAATATGTGTGTGTACTTAATATTATATTTAATTATTTAGAGATATTTGTGATAAAACACATAATAGAGATTTATAACATTCTATGCACAGTATATCTGCATTTTTTGTTATAAGCATGATTTATGATTTTATAATAAAAACGCGATTTAATCCTTGACTCTATTTTTCTTCGTGTTTTTACGCTTATTTCTCTTGACGGGAAATGAAACGGTATTAATTACAACCTTCTTATAAAGTCAGCCGTAAAAGTGTTTTATATAAGATTACTAACATTATGTCATTTATAATTGTCATTGTTAATTTAAGATTAGATTGTTATATCTGATTACTAAGATAACATATCAACTATATGATTGTCATCGTTTATTTAAAATCATATTTGTTATACTTGAGATGATCAAAAGCTGAAAATATGCTTAATCATTTAATGACATTCATTTGCCTTTTGTTTTCGGAACCCAGGATGTGACTTCGAGCACGCGAGAATCGCTATACGAGCGATGGCAAGATTTCACGCTCTAGGAATGGCCGTCAAGTACAAGCAACCGGAGTACTTTGAGGTGTTGAAGGAACATAGCAAGTGCATAAAATTGGAAACCGAGGATTTCGCACACATGCAGAGTGACATACTGAAGAGGATAGCGGAGGATCCGGAGATAGCCGTTCACATCGATCGATGCAACGCGGCGATGACCAACTCGTTTAAATACGGCTTGTGGGACGCCCTGCCCGACGAGCCCTGGTCCACCATCATCCACTCGGACTTCTGGGTGAATAACATCATGTTCCATCGTGACGAGAACGGCCGAGTGGACGACGTCAAGTTCGTTGACTTTCAGAATTATTTGTTTTTCAATCCGCTGCGCGAGATGGTCTTCTACCTGTTCTCCAGCACGAATGTGAGCGACGATCGCATCGAGCAGCTGATGGATCTCTATCACGAGACATTTGTAGCCGTCCTGACCCAAATGGGTTGCGACACCGAGTCGTTCACGAAAGAGAAGTTTGACGCCAAGCTAGCGAGCGACGCCAAGTTCGAGTTTATGCATTTGATCTTCATGCTCAAGATACTCACGTTGAATGTGCAAGAGGATGAGTTCAGCACAAAGGATATGAGGAATTTTATGAGGACCTATCAAGGCAACGAAGCATTCGTCCAACGGCAGCGCAAAATTATATCGTATTTTGTTCAGCGTGATTGGATTTAATACAATTGGTTCCCTAGATGTTAAATTTTATACATATATATTATTAGACAAGTGTTTATACGACCAGACTGGCAATTTATTGTTTAATTATCATATCACAACGTTTCGACCATATGATTTTGGTCCTTATCAAGTGAAACTAAAATAGCAATACTACAAACATTGTGATGTGATAATTAAACAATAAATTGCCAGTCTGGTCGTATAAACACTTGTCTATTAATTTATCTACTGGCGACATTTAAATTAAACATAAGGATATATATTATTATATACACATAATTATATATTATATACACATAATTATTTATCACGCACGGTAACGTAATGCAATTGATTACGATATCATACGTACACATTCTTTGACTCTTTCTATGTATTATGATAGTGACATAAGAAGATGACATAAATTTTACAGAGAGATAGAGATATACGATGTAACAAGTTTGAGATATATAAAATATATTTTTATATAAAAACTCTTGCTCGCATTTTTTATAAATACTTGAATAAAATTGATCTAACTTATTCTAGGATCGATTTATCACCCCCTTTTTGTTTTGGGAATTTTCCTGTTTCTATTCCTGTTTTTCACATTTGTCACTTCGTAAAAATTGCTTCCTATCTTCTTCCTCTTACTCGCGCGTTCTATAGCCCTTCGCTGTTTACTTGTTAATTTGTTCATCGCTTTTTTCGCGAAGGACACTGACGAGATAGTGAATGCGCCGCTGCTTGAATGAACCTTGGAAATAGTTTCACTGTCGCTAGAATTATATTCATTGTCTATAAAGTCCAACGCGTTCTGTTTTAGATTATCCTCTTCTTCGATCGCATCCTCATCATTATCTTCGACAATGTTATCAATGTTCACAAAACTTTCCTGATCGTTATTTAAATTAGTTGTATCTTTCATTTCTGAATTTTCCGATTCCGGCTCGCTTTCTACATTACTATCATCTTCTTCAATATTTTCATCTAAAGTATCGGGCTCCAAATCCTTTCTGATGTCATCGCCCGAATAATGTAACGCAACACGTATTTTTTTAAAATCTTGCATGACTGTCAATTCATTCTGTGTATTCATTGCTTCCGAAGATAAGCTATCACTCTTTTGTCCCGTTTCATCGATGACATTTGGCGCACTATCTCGCGTGATAATTGTCTTTGTATTAGTCGTATGTTCCAATAATGGTTCTTCAAAACCTATTGGAGGAATATAAAATGGCAGTTTACCGCGTTGCCAATCATTTAACACCATACGGGCAACGATGGCTATGTCGGGTTCTCCCTTCTTCAAAAGCTTGCCACTTCGATGAGCTAATTTTTCCAAAAAATCGACATGATCTTTCCACTTATCTATTTTATACGTTTTACGTATGTATTCAGGTTTCACTCGTTCTAGAACGGAGGCGATGTAATCTTCTGGGTTCTGAACAAGTTCCACCCTCACGACGCCTTTCAACACCTTCTCTGTATCAGTTTCCGTCGACGGATAGACGACGCCAGGACAATCTATCAGATAGATACGACGCATAAGAGTTATATACTGCCATACCTTTGTCTCACCGGCTATAGGTGCTACTTTGCAGACTTTCTTGGAACGCAAAGTATTTATAATAGAACTCTTTCCCGTATTAGGATATCCTATAAAACCCACACTGATTTGCTTTTTATCAACATGCAATTTCGAAAACTGCCTCAACAGATTTATCAGAGAACCTTTGCCAAAGGGATGCGTCAAGGAAGCATGAAAGGCAACCGTTGGGTATTCCTTGCTCAGAATTGCCACCCATCTTTGCGTAACCCACGTTGGTACTAGATCTACTTTATTTAATATAAATATCAGATGTTTGTAAGGTTTCTCGGTCTTTAAAAATTTCTCCACAGGAGGAGACCTGGTACCCATCGGATCTCTCGCGTCCAATACTTGTAGAATAACATCCGAGGAATCAATGACTTTGTACAGCTCATTCCATATCCTCTTACTTTGTCCTGCTCCCATGATCCATTCCCTCTGCGCATCTTTTACACCAGTATCCTCGCGAATTAGATCATAATCTTTGGTATCCTTCTCCTTATTGTAAGTATCTTCTTTTTCTTTGGCTGATTTTTTCAATTCATCATAAGACGTTATCATTAAATTGGGTTTCTTTCTTACCTTTTTTGGACCAAAAACACTTTCAAAACTTTCCGTATCTAACAAGTGTACTCTTGCATTTGCTGCTTTTTGCTGAAGTAAAGTTATAGGCAATTGAGTCGGTTTCAAGACAACCTTATAGGGATCCTTTATAGCAGTTCCCAATTCATTTTGGAATTTTTGTAGAGCATTCTGCGAGATAACTCTCGAATTACCAAACCATCCCCGAGATGGTTCCACGCGTGACATAGTTCCAGAAGTGTTCCAGCCTTGAAAGGGCGCAGGGCTAATAATCTTTCCAGAACGATTGCGTTTTGGTTTCTGATTACGATACATCTGTAATCTTTTAATAGTCGCTTTTGTTCGTACTTTAGCAACTCCTTTCAATCCTTCCGTTGGACGCTCAGGATTCATGCTATGCCCCGAACGATTAAAGCCCTGCTTTCGCGGGGCTTTAGTAGTGCCATGTGATTTAGCCATTGTACCTGTATAAAACA
The DNA here is from genome assembly GCA_039654365.1 of Cataglyphis livida. Taxonomy (NCBI): domain Eukaryota; kingdom Metazoa; phylum Arthropoda; class Insecta; order Hymenoptera; family Formicidae; genus Cataglyphis; species Cataglyphis livida. Next base: position 1,898,679 of record JBCEZV010000005.1, read on the forward strand.
AATATTATTCAATATATAAAATATAGCAATAATGTCAAACTCTATATATAAAAATATACGTTATAATAAGTGCATTCGAGGAGCATGCTTTTAGTGCTACAAACATGCTCTGTCCTAATTCAACTTTAAGTAAATAACAAAGATAGAACGATATTTTTAGCGCGTAATATGTGTGTATATATATATATATATATATGTATATATATTATACATATTAGTGTATATATTAATGTTAAATATATAAAACAAAAGATATAATGGTAACATTTCTTTCACTCATTTCTTTCAAAACTCTAAAATCTTTTATATACACACACAGTTTAAAGAATTTAATTTTAAATATCAAATTTTGAACTTTTGTAAAAATTAATTTTATGTTCGACAAAAATATTTTTTAGTATTTTGGCAAGTATACATAAATAATACCTTCTAAAATAGAATTTCAATTATAAAATGCAACGTGTATATGACTTAGGTTAGAGACAGTTAGGGTTAGATTTACGCGATGTGCACGTGCACCTTCTCACTTAACATGGAATAGAATGCGCTTCAATCGCAATACTGGTAGGGTTCAAACCCATACACTGAAATAGCGTAAATGAGAGCAATAACCAATCACGAACGTTCTGATCTGCAGTTTTCATTAACGCTCGCGATTGGTTGCGCGAACTCGAAATACGCAAAATCGAAATCTTACGTTACGGCAATAATCGAACTCACGCAAAACTCCACAGGTTCTTTTCGGGCTTAAAGATCGACAGAAATCAAATGCAAAATATGCAATATACAAGCAACACGAAATATAATACTTAATAAGATCCTGTAAAAAAAAAAGATTAGCACACACAACATAACAAAAAAAAAAATAAAAAAATTTTAGTAGGCGACGTAAGAATGAAAGCATTCAAAAATATTTTTAATAACTTTATAAGATCGAAAAAGAATTAATAATGATTATTCGTTACATAAATAATATAATTGAGAATTTTCAATTATCGCAACAAGTAAATAAATTATTTAATCGATCAAAGTTTAATAATTATTACACTAAATCAATGTCATTCTATTAATTTAGCATTCAATATTAAAAAGACAAATTGTTCAGAAAGACGTATTAAAAATACAAAAAGTTAAATAAACAAAAAAAATTTAAATAAATGTTAATAATAATATTAAGAACCAAGTTAAATCATAATAATCGCACTCAGAATAACATCGCAAAAATAATAACAGAGATATTCGTACAGAAGCATTAAGAGTCGAAAATACACAAAAAATATCAACATCAGATTCAATACACCTAAAATCAATAAATCTTCAAATCAGTAATTTGCTAATCTCGTTTTCTTAGTTCTGTTTAGAATAAATTATTGTATTGTAAATTTTATTATATATTTTATTTGTATATTTATACTAATTTGTATTATAAATTTTATTATATATTTTATTCGTATATTTATAATAATTTAAATGTTATCATAAATTGTTATCTATATCTCTCGGACAGGCGCGTTACAATTTAAAACATGAATGGTCGCGTGGGGTGTAAGCACTTTTTTTGAGAAATTGTCGTCGAGACATTTTATTTTCATCTTTATTAAGATGATAAATTATGAAACCATTCAAACAAACAATGTCGAGATGGAATAAAATGGAAAAATAACCTTAACGGGTATCTGCGTGTTGTTTTTGAGACTGAATATATGCCATTTGGTCTACTGTGTCAAAACTGCTTTTTAGGGTAGCACTAAAAAAAAAATTTCTATTCGTGATCGCCAAAAGAAACTAGATGGAGTGTAGCTCCCATGCGTCCGAGGATTAAAGAACAGAGTTAAAGTTGACAGACGAGACGCACGCGGAACGGCGGGGGCACAAGTGGCTTAAATAATCCAGAGTCTTGAATGCATGGATTATCGTGCACCACCTTGCAAGGGTGATCATGTGCAAGATTGCACTCACTTATATCTTCATGACACATCCGAAGAAGTAATTGATTGTTATTTACGTCACTCCAATGTCCAAGCCTTACACATAATATCCAGCTCCAAAGACCAGAAATGTTCTCATCTCTTCGATCACAAATAAATGTCTGGATACTTCATGGGAGTCGATCATCGTGTGAGGAATCCTGCAAAATGCACTTCTGAGATTAACGCGTTTTCAAATATCACACAATTAATACTCACTAAATTCGAATCGGCTTGTTATCTCTACGATCGAGACTCGTCGAGGAAGAATTTCGGGTTCCTCGCGTGCGGAAACCTCTGACAATCCTTGACAAGTATTGCCAAATAAAGTGTTACGTCCAGACTCTTTAAATTCTGAGCCAGCGGGAAGGCGTCTTCTTATCTTCAGACACACGCTAGACAACGAGTGTCTCAGAAATGAACGATTTGACCAGGGGCCTAAGACAGGTCAACGACCGGAAGGGTCGCTTTTACTTTGTCAAGGGCCTTTTTCGATAAAGGAACTAAATCCCTATTACTCAGGACGGGACCTTGTGCGTTATCAGGGTACGGGAAAGAGAACGGGTTAATAAGCTACGCAAATTATAAGGTTAACATTGTATTTATTCAAAATTATTTGGTATTTGTTCAAAGAAGAATTAACAGTTAATTATTATTGCAGATACATTTAAGTATATTATGAAGAATTTATATATAAAGGTGTGAGTGTGAATGTGTGTGTGGAAAATTGTTTGTAAGGGATGGTAATACCGGGAGGGGAAGTATAGAGGATTTCATAAAATTGATGGGGGCCGACGCGATAGCCTTTAAGGGAAATAGAGAAAGGGGGAAATAAGTTAAGTAAATAGCAATACCATCTCTCGCGATCTAGGTCTTCGAAGAGGGGCTCCGGTCCTTTTCGGGATCGCAAGATTCCGGTTTGAAATCCTGTGGTTCCTCTTTAAAGTCAGGTAGCCCTTCCAAGAATTCCCAAAATTTTCCAAAAACGTTGAACTGTTCTAGGACAATTCGAGAGGCGAGGGGCGAGAGGGAGTTGAGGCTTGCGGTGATTGATAAAAAGGAGGGTTTTCGAAAGGGGGAGGGAGAGTTAAAGGTTGCGATGGTTGATAAGGAGAAAGATTTTCGAGAGAGGGAAGGGGAGTTAAGGGTCTTGCTGTGGTTGATAGGGAGGAGGATTTGATGATTGAAGTGAGGGGAGGTGAATATTTGAACGGGGGAGGAGAGGTCCTCGAATACTGAGGTTCTTCAAAATTTATAGGGGAATAATTAGAGGGAGACGGAAGGGAACAAGATTGCGCAAATTCCGGGAAGTCATCGGGTATGGATTCTGATGGAGAAGAGACAGGTGAATATGAGGGCAGAAGATTGTCTATTATATGTGTTGGTCAATTAATTAATAGTTTGTTTCGAACGCTTCCTTATCTAACTTAAGTCTACTATAGTCGATTTTAAAGCTAGGATCAGCGGAGCCAATCCAGGACGCCCGAGCCAGGAGTTTCCGTATGGTTTTGTTTTTCCTATTACGCGCGTTCTTTCCCATCGCCGTAACTGTGCCGGGGTAGGTTTTTCGTGTTGTGTCCACTGAAAGAGGACACGTAATGTTTTTAATAAAGTAGCGGTAAGTTAGTAAAGTACTATTAGTTTACGAAACAGTTGACAATTATTTTTCTTTCTCTCTACTTCTTTTTTCTTTTTTGAAAGACAAGGTAATAGGAAAAAGGAAAAAAGGAAGAATATAGTGGATGAAAGAAATAATATATTTTAATTAAAAGGATAAAGAATAAAATTTATTAATAAGGATGCGTTAAAAATAATTATTTTGAATCTAAAGCTAAGTGCGAAGACTGATCCTTTCCTTAAGAATCTTTAGGTTATTCGCACTTGTCGATTCATGAGAGGAAAGGTAGATTTAGACCTAAAGCTAAGTGTGAACACTGACCCAAAACATTACGTTCGAATCTTTAAGTTGTTCACACCTGCCGATCCATAAAGAAAAAAGGATAGATTGGACCTGAAGCTGAGAGTGAACACCGATCCGGAACGTTACGTTTGAATCTTTAAGTTATTCACACTCGCCGATCCACAAGGAAAAAGGAAGTGGATGAAATTTGATATGCGATAATAGGAAGTATTAATATCAAAAATACATGTGTCTTTGAATGGATATTTAGAGAAAGAGAAAGTATTAAAATAAAAGAAGAAAAAACTGTTTTATAACTGTTTTCCCTGGAGAAAAGGAAAGGAGAGCGTAAGAAACAGGTGAAAAAAAAAGAAAAAAAAAACATAAAAAAAAGGAATTAGTAAACTCACTATTTATGGAGTGCGATGAGATTTGTGTTGACGGAGCTTGGATACACGGCTGCTGGCTCAGAGATTCGGTGGTCGATCCCGATGTACTTCAGGTACAGCGCTCGTGGTTCACTATTCGCCGATCGCACTGTTAGAGTTAGCACTATTCACACTGTGCAAGTGAACACTTAGAGAGCCGCACTGAATGTAATAATAAAACGAACCACGAATACGGTTTGCTAACAGGAGCGAATATGACCTCGATACACACGAAGTGTCGCACGACTATTGGAAAAATTCCTAATGAGCCTCGCGACGAATATTCTGGTGCTTATTAATCCTTTTTGCTCCTCCTCTCCATTGGTTCGTTAATCTAGTTTAACGAATAGTTTTTCCTATTCCGTTCTCCGGTTTTTCCTAGGGTGTTCCTTTAAGTTTTTAAATCATAGGTATCGGTGAAGACTTTTGCTTATCATACTGAGTTTTGACCAATGGAGAATAGTTGTTCGAGTAAGGGTGAATTTTTCGTTTTACGGATTCAGTCATGCGCGATTCGTTATAATCAGCTAAGTTGATATTTTATTTGAAATTTATGATAAACAGATAGCATAAGAGAGTGATCTGGCAACCGAGCACGCGGCGTCAAATGACGCGAGTTTCAACTCTGGATTATCAGTGGATTATTGTTTTTGTGCTCTGTTTATTTTTTAGTTTAAAATTCTTAGGTCTGATATCTGAACTTGTGTTCGCTGTCTGTTTGTCATGGTTTAAAATTTCTAGTGCTTGACTGTCTGTTATTTTTGTTTGAAAATTCTCAAGCCTTCAGAGTAAGTTGTAACGTTTAAATTTATTGATTTGTTTTTATACTTGACTTTCGACAGCGAGATTACATAGTCTCGCTTTTCAAACCTCGCCTGTTTATTCTTTCTGTCAGACGTAAACTATTTCTTAGAACGTAAATTTATGTCACTAACGAATTTTTGATAAAAGAAAACAACCATGCAGTCTGCTGGACACAATAATTTATATATTAGTAAAAAAAATATTCGTGAAGTCTACCGGACGTAACAATATCATTAATGTAGTAATTCGAAAACATACGATAAAAATAGCTAGATTATAAGACTAACTAAAATCAAAATACAAGTTGTTGAAATGAAATACCCAAGATTTATTTTGAATATATATA
>JBCEZV010000005.1:1904223-1919492 GCA_039654365.1 Cataglyphis livida
ATTGGCGCGAAAATTTATGCGCGCATAATTGCGCTATAATTTCGGATATAATTGATCGGAAGATTTAATTACTTACTATTTATAGAATATGATGATATTTTGATCAACAGAATATGGTTTGGCGGTAGACCTTGGCTCGCAAACTTGTCGAATGGAGATTGAATTACTTAGCACAATCTTTCACTTAGAGCGTAAAGTCTTTGTAAAAATAAGAAAAAACAAAAATGCACTGGGAAAAATTTAAAAAATTTTAAAAATTATAAGTCGAAGTACACTTGACTATCAAGAGACGAGTAATCTTTAACCGGAAAAAGAACGTCAAAGAGTGTCTCGCATTGATTTTTCTGGCGCTTATCTCGCTGTCTGTTTGTTTTATTCGCATCCACATGATTTTGGATTTCTAACGCTTGATTGTCTGTTATCTTTTGTTTAAAAATTCTTGAACCTTCAGAGTGGCTTGTAACGTTTAAATTTATTGATCCGTTGTATAGTTGACTTTCGATTAGTCTCGCTTGCCAGATTTTGCCTGCTTATTGTTTCTGTCAGACATAGAGCAATTATTAGAACGTAAATTTTTTATATTACTAACAAATTTTCTGTGAAAGAAAATAATCGTGCAGTCTGCCAGACATAATAATTTATATATTAGTAAAAGAAATTTTTAGTAAAACACAAAAAAAATATTTTTGAAGTCTAACAAAGATAATGTTACGTCCAGATTCTCGGTGGATCAACATAAAAGAATAAAATAATTGTATCTCAACAATTCCTTGGTATAAACCATCGATTCCAAGAGAAAAAGAATCACCTGCAATATGTCCTGGATTGCCTCCACCCTAGATTAGATCAAAGAAATTCTTTAAACGTTCCTTAAACGTTTAAAGAAAAATTTAAACAGAAACATTTAAATAAAAGAGAACTTTAGACTAATACTATAAAATGGGGCAAATTAAAATAGCCGGAAAAGAAAATTAATAAGACCAGAAGATCACACCGAAAATAAGTTGGCGCTGGAAGTTTATATTTCTTAATAAATAACAGACGATTGAATGAACTCCTAAATGAATTAAACAAACTCCCATATATTTCGCTGTAATCCAACAGTTTAGTCAATTGATCCAAACAAGTAGATTATTCGGGCGCTCTTAAATAATGTCAGATCTATATATTGAGTTGTGACCTAAAGTCGGACCAAATAAAAATAAGTTTTTCTGAGTAACACGATTTCGTAAGCAAGACGATCTATTTAAACAATTCTCAATCTTAACTCTAAGCACAATGATAATAATGTTAACCGCAATGATTTTGACTCTTTTATTCATAATCATCATATTACAGTAAAGGTCAAAATATCCACCAAATTATCCAAGTAAATTAACAGATAAATTATTCTTACTTCCCTTTTGCTCTACAGAAAGAACTGTCGCTGTGCTGTTATATTGCGTTTTTCTATTTTATTGGAATCATGTTTTAATAGATTATAATATATTTTTTCTATACAGACTTAAATGTCTAATTATAAATGAAATGCTTATATCCGTAAATATTCTGAGTTATTTGATTTTTCGTATACAATGCAAAATTTTATTTTCTCTTTTTAATCATAAAATAGAATTTGAGATTCAAGTGAAAAATTTTTATCTTATTTAAGTGATAAAGATAACAATAAGCCGCATACATTTTAATTATTTATTTAATGATATGATTGCCAACATTTATATATATGTGTGTTAATATGCAACGTTAAAATGAAACAATAAATTAATGATAACATATTATCACTAGAAAAGAGATTGAATATATTGCAAAACAATAAATGTAAGTTTTTTGAATTATCGAAAATAATATATAAATAATATTATTATATAATATATAATATTATTATATAATAATAATAATATAAAAAAAGTAAGTATAAGTAATCTTATTAAATAATAACAGGATTGGGAACATTATAAAATTCTAGAAAAATAATGCATTATTGTCACTGTTATTTTTTGTAAAAAGTAACTCGTTATCGTTATTCGTTACTGATTTTAAAAAATAACGTTACCGTTACTTAGAAAGAACAATTTGTTATTTTTTGTTGTTTTTTTTGTAATGTTAAAGTAAGCTATTATAGATTATATAATTATTTAATAATCAATAATTAATATAATTATATAAATTATTTAATAATCAATATTTAAAAAAATATTTATTTAAAAATATTTACGATCTTATCTATCGTATAAGATTGTGTAAGCATTGCAAAAAGTCATTAACCGTACACGGGAGTTACGGTTACAAAATGCGAAACTTGCATGCATGCTTCCCGCTCATCTGGAGATTCTCCCGCTGCCAGTACAACGCTATCCTTATTCGTTCGTTCTTGTTTTATTAGCTGTTCAAATAATAAGCTCTCCTCAATTATAGACGGTGATCCTCGGTCAGGAACGCGCGACCACACTTTTTTTTTTATGTCGATTAAGAAAAAGAACGTAAAGTGCGATATTATATCTTTTTTTTTAGATTCTCGAATATATGACGACATGTATATATCAGATAATAATATTGTTCAGTATAATTAAATATATTATTAAAGATTGATATATATCATTAAATATTATTAACATTATTTAGTTTTGTTAAACTCCCCTAAACACTTTTACTGATAGAGAGAGGAAAAGTGAGAAAGGCAACGATCAAGGGACTTTGAACTGATATCAGACTCGATCAACGATCACCCCAAGTGAAAAAACGAAAAGTAGGAGAAATATCCCGCCTAACGAAGACATTAGAATAATTTCTGATTCGTCAAATCTTAAAGAATCCCTATTTCTAAAAATTAAAACAAACCCTTGAAAAAGCCCTATAAAAAAGAGAAGCCACAAGTCCTCGCTCTCTTTACGCTCATTATGTTCACATTTTTACAGTTCACATTCTACAGTTTATAATTTCAAATTATTAGTTTAAATTTTTTTTTTTTTTGTTCTCGTGTTCAATTTTTATTTCAAATTTTTATTCTGTTTTTTAACTCTTCACGAAAGTGCAATCAGTTTTACCTGGGCGGCATCGTTTCCAGTCAACGCAGAACTAGCCTAATATTACTATTAAAAGTAAGTCTCAACAAATTTTCTTTACGCAATTTTAGATATTTATTATTGTTCTTCGGTGTAATGAAAGAGATATCCTTATATCTTTTGGTCAAAGAATTTCGTCCGCGAGCTAGGCGCGCTTGACGGGTCTTTCGCAAAGTTAGGAAGATGTTGGCTCGGACGCATATCACCCAAGAAACATTTGAGACAGTCCAATATTACATCACAGAAATTGTAGACAATTTAGCCGCGGCACAAGAAACAATTAATACTATTAATCATATTTTAAATGAGCGCTACGCAGACACCGACACTGACACACATTCCATTAGTTCACGGTCATTTCTCTCTCTCTCTCTCTCCTTCCTGTCCTTCCGAATTCTCCGCATCTTCCTCCCCGCAATCATCCGTGATCCTCATTAATCATTCTCTTCCTCCTACTCCTGAGCCCACAGAATCTGACGAAATCAAAAGGGCAATTCAAGAATGATCCAACAAATTCCCTAAATTTGAAGATCCTTCATGTGCTTTATGATATATATACGTAAATTTATATCTTATTTTATGCTATAATTTAAAAATACTATACTTATCTCAAAAATACATTAAATTGTTCAAAAATATTACCTTTCAAAAATTTGTCACGATTCTGATATGAAATATCATCTTTTAAAATCAAAGTGATATATTTTGGATTACAATTGTGACATAATACAAATTTTTCAAAGATGGCATTGTTGAGCAATCCAATGAACTTTTGAGATAATATAATATTTTTAAATGATAACATAAAAGATAACATAAGATATAAGTTTATACCCATCACAAGTTTCCAGAGAATTAAGATATAAACATAAGAGGTGACTCTACAAAAAAGTAAGATATAAAAGCGAAAATAGTTGTAAAAGAATAATTTTAATACATTATTAAAAAATAGTGTACAGAGATGAATAAAAAAACAAAAATTTTAAGGAGAAATAATAGCTTAAAAAGTAATAACTAAAGAAATAATAACGAGAATAATTTAAAAAAGAATAAAAACTATCATAACGCTTAATAGTCTTTATAATTTGCTGGCAACATTAATTGTGTCGCAAGATGCAAAGAGTCGCAAGCGCTGTGACATATATAGTGATTTTTTCGCCCATTTTTAAAAGATTCAATTTTAAGAAATAATTTTATTATAAGTTGATAAATTTAGAAAAAAATTATTTTTAATATTATTTATAGAATTTAATTTATAGATTTTATAGAATTTATATTTATAAAATTTGATTTATAGAAAAAATTAAAAAAAAATAATAACATGGCTGAAAGTATTTTAGAAATTATTACATTTTTAGAAAATCTAATTATAAATATAAAAAGAATATATACATATATATATATATATATATATATATATATAAAATGCGTATATATTTGTGTTATTATTTAAAGTGCATTACATTATTTATATTTTGCGCATGTACAGTGTGGAATTAGATGAAAATGTATTATTTTTATGCAAAACTTTTTCAACTTTAATAAAAATATTTGATAACACATTTTACTGTATGTACTGTAAAATGCTTTTTTAAAACTGTTCGAGAGTTCAAACTGCAACGCGATCGCCCGAATCTTTTAGATGTGAACGCTCAAAGATGAGTGAGAAGCGTGTAACGTGAATCTGCTGGAAGATAATGAGTTTGAAATGAATACTCAGAGTTGGGTAAGTTAATTTTTTTTTACCTAAATTAAGTTTAAAGTTAAGTTTAAGTTTAGTTTAAGTTTAAACTAAAAAATTAACTTGTTTCCCTTTATTTCGTGAGTACTATTTGCCCTTAAAATCTGAAACTACTTTTTTTTAATTCTTTGTATAAAAAAAAAGAAAAAATCAATGAAATCAAATCACAAGTTAAGAAAAAACTTCATTACTTTTGAATACACAATTTGCAATAAGTCTATTATCGTTTCTCGCAAACGCGTCGAGTGGAGGCTCTTGAAGAATAGATACTTTGTGGGGATCTACAACTATCGTGCCAGCGAATGTACTTCTAAGATTAATCTAACACGCTCTTGAATATCATTTTCTAATCACTCATTAAATTCTTATTAGTTTACTTTCTCTTCGATCGAGACTCGATTAATTTCGCAGACCGCACGTAAAAATTTTGAGCGCTTTGCGTAGAAGGATCCTTGACTCAATATTGCCTTATATAATATTTTTATATAATATTATAATTTGCAAGATTGTAACATTACCGAAATGTAATTAAAATGTTCTGTGCTGTATGAGAATACTTCCAACTCTGTAACATTGATAACATTAGAGATATCCTTTTCCAGCCCAACATTCCGTCCGCTTCGTCTAAGCGATAAAATTAATATTCATAGTCCTTTCTTATGTTTAAGATCGTATTAAGTGTGCTTTTGAATTGTTTTAAAATTTTATTCAATCAATGAAATGGCTGCAAGCATCTTACTTGAGATAATTTTAAATATAAGAACGAATTATGAATACCGACTTAAAAATATTGTAGCGGAATATCGATTATCGTAAGGTAATAATGGAGGCAGATCAAAGCTTTATAACATGCTGAAACAGTTAGCGTACTTAAACTAAAAACTAAGTATAGATAAAGCTGACACATTTACAATATGAACTAGATGCGACTTACAAATTTATAAATTAACAAGACATAAGATCAATGTACTTATAATGTAAATTAGAAATAAATACAAGGTAACCAAGATTCATATAGATAATCTATGCCGCTGTATAACTTATATCGCTAGCAAAGATTTCCCTCAATTCTTCTCAGTTTGATTTACGCTTAAGTCGATCTTGATTTACCACGGCTGATGTAGAAGACGATTTATCTGATTCTGTGGCATCGGTATTGATACGCAAAAAAGAATCAAGATATCTCGAGCAAACTGGACCAATACTGTGCTTGAAAAGGCATGCACAAACGAGTTATACGTAATTCGCTAATGTTTTGATGGCGACATTGAGTCTATCAAATGAATTCTTTATGATCTTGTATTTCTTCTTTATCGTTTGACTGAAGATCTCGTGCATCTCGTGCATCTCGTGCATCTCGTGCTTGTCGAGAAATTAGAAGAGAAACTCTTAGGCTTCGTGCTGCAAGTTACTGTGATATTGTCGTCGATACTTGTCGACGACGCTTTTGAACGAGATATCTTTAGATTGACAGATGGGCCTGAGCAGTAGGATCAGCTGTTTGATGATTTTGCTCCTGGTGCCATACTTCTTCAAATTGAATTGAATTTGTGACGTTGTAACAGATCGATCTTGTATTAATCGAAAAATACTCGGCAAGAAGCACTGTAACAACATGTTCATAAGGCACGTATTGCCGTGATTGTGTAGGCCTATGACATCCGGCATCCGATCGGGCAGGATGTGTGTATGAAGTCACGGTGGCAGCGGCATCCTAATATCACGCGCGCTCGACCCAATATCGTCGCCGCGCTGATGATGGACCGATCGCGGCGGCGGCTTCATGAACCTGAATGCCTATATTTGACATGTGTGGCGTACCATCTTGTTGATAAACTTCCTTCAGAAAGACCGACAATACTTTCTTGCCAGGCCCTTCCCGGGGAAGGGCCATTTTGAAATCTACTGATTACTATCGTCGTACAATCTTCCTGATGCGTTCTGTTGTTACTGCTGTTAAGTGCGAATCACAATCAAGATACGGCGTCGTAACATAGGTGACGATGGTAAATCGGAAATTCTGTACTTCCAAATCAGGATTTGCCCGTTATCTTCTGAAGATGTGTGTCAGCTGGATGGATCTTGCGAAACATTTTTTTGACATAATGTACCATAATAAGGCCTTCTCGGTTGCCTTCTTCTAATTGGGCACCGGCTCTATATAATCTCTTAGATATTTAGCATAGTTTTGCTTGAGCAACGGCTCTTGTTCGAGGCAATCGAGGTCCGTGCTCAGAAGCTTCTGCAGTGCACCTTTCGTGGCGGAAAGTTTTGAGATCGTCGATGGGTTCTTTTTCCGAGAAAGATAACCCGAAAGGTAACACCTCTCCGCAAACAGATATTTGCAGCTCTTTTGGAGTGAGTATCTCCTCGTCAAACAATTCCTTCAGCGTCCAAAACTACTGTTGAAGATCGCGCTGCGGCGTCACAGATAGTGATAGACGACAACATTAGTAGATGGAGAAGTTTCAGCGAATGCTACCTACTCAAAGACGATTGAATTGATTGAGCGATTGATTCACCGAACTGTCCATGCCTGACATCTTTAAGCAGCCTTCCATGAATTCCTGAGTTGTCAGCGATATCAATAAAGTTTTAAGTTTTACCACATATAAGAGCGAGTGATGCTTCTCTTGACAATGACGATTGATTCGTCGAAGAACAGGCTACAACTATGTGACTTTGATCCAGACAATTGACACAGGTTTTTTCTTCCAAAGTTGATCGCTACGTTGCTCCGCTGAAGTCTCAAACCTTGAACACACGCGCACGTGGTGTCGCTCCTTACATAGTTGGCACTGGATTTCCTTCTTGTCTGCTAGTGCGGATGTTTCAAGGGACAAGATCTCATCTTTGTTCTCACTCTGCTTTGATTCAGTCGAGTGAGAAGCCTGCAGGGAAGAGCTCGCGGCAAGCATATCTAAAGAGGATGTCCTTGAGCTCATCCAACATCGGAAATTCTTGGCTTGATTGTCGTGAAGATTCCCACAGCAACCAATTGATGAATCCAGCTTCTTCATTAGAATATGAACAAATCAGTTGTAATGTGTCACCAAGCAATCCAACTGAACAAAACGCATTGCCTGATTGACGCTGATCAGATAATTAATTTAAAAAGCAAAGAACTTCAACCGAGGGACTTGATAGCAGCATTCATGTGCGTCGCTAGCAAAACTCTCTTATTGTTGTACTAGGAAATGAGCTCTTCCCAATGCGCATCCATTTGGGGAACAGGATTTATATAAAAGCTTACAATGTTTAAGCATCAAATCTCCAACGAGAAAGAGGGTCCCAAATAACTATCCCCAACTAGCAAACCGATGTTTACAAGAACCATATAATATTAAATTAGATATATGTATTATTCTATATAGTTCTAATCAGATAGGTTATCCACATCTTCTTTGGTAAGAATTCTTTTGTTGGACATGACTGCTGAATTAATAAACTCATCAAGAAAAAGGACAACCTCTCTGGCCACAACTATTCAGAATACGAGCTTTACATGTGATTTAATAGATCTAATTTATAGATAATTATTTCTACATTCATAATTTAATTCGATACAAATCGATGTCCGTGACTGTCATTGAACTTTATACATATGGAAAGCCGTGCTATTCAAGAGGCAGAACGACAAATTGCATGACTTTTCTCTTTCTGTTATAGGCTTTCTATGTTAATAGAATCACTATCAAAAGTCTATAGTGATAATGTCAATTATATATACGTACATTAGTACAAGAGGCTAAGAAGAAAAGAGGCTTATATGAAAAAGCGCAGTCCAATATGTATATAGTTCAGTGGTGAATGTAAATTTAGGGTTGGCTAAACTGATGGAAAAAAGCCTTAAATTTATCTATTATATATTATTTACTTATCTAAATTATAAATTATCGTTTTATTGCAATCCTTACAAACAATAACTATTTTTCTGAAAATACTTATTGTTAGAGTAAGATATTTTGTTAGAGCAAAGATATTTTTCCTATGCTCTATCTCTACGACATTTCGATTATTAAATATTATTTGAATTGAAAACGCATAAAAAATTAAACAATCAAATCGCAGGCTCAAGTAATTAGCATTACGAAGCGTTTTATGATACATCAATCAATTTAATAAATAATTAATTTACAATTTAAAGTTACTTTTATTATGTTTTATTTACTTTTATTAATATTTCACGTATGTATATGATATAATACATAAAATATTATGGGGCAATAAATTATCTATAACATGATATTTGCCCTTGGTGTCATATTGCGCTCTACTGTTTACATATTACGGTCTTGTTATTACTCACACGATGAAACTACAATAACGTAATAGTGCGAGACACTCCGTCAATTTCCTTTTCTAAACGCGATCGCGACAAGTGTATCGGGGAATAATTTAATATAATTAAGCCGACAAAAATAAATTTTTATCAAGTATATCAATTTACATGGCCGACAAAAAAAATTTTTGTCAAATATTTCGCATGTTCCAATAGTAATTCCAATAATGGTTCTTCAAAAGCTATTAGCGGAATATAAAATGGCAATTTATCGCGTTGGTTATCATTCAGCATCACACGGGCGACGATGGTTGTTCCCCTTTCTCTTTTCTTTAAAAGCTTACCGCGTCAATGAATCAATTTTTTAAAGAAATCAATGTGATCTTTCCACTTATGTATTTTATATGTTTTACTTATGTAGATTCAGATTTTACTCTTTTTAGAACGGAGTAATATATCTTAAATAATACTGCAATTATACGGCAATGATAGGTCTTAAAGTACGTATTTCGTATTATTGATGTATATACATTTAATCAAGTAGTAACAAAAATCAAAATTATAAGGGGCAAAGATCACGATTGAGATATTGATCGAGGAAATATAATTGATTGTATATTTGGTCGATTGATCAGATGCTTCTACATAATTTCCTTGCAGCGAGAGCGATACCTAAAATAATTGTTGATAAACAATAATCGCATCAATTACCTAATTAAAAACAGATAGCGATTGTTTCGAAGGACCAAATATTTTGAATTTAAAGAATGTATACATTTAATGATGTATACATTTAATCAAGAATTGTAGTAACAAAAATCAAAATTATAAATTATTGTTTTATTGCGATCTCTCTCTTCTTCTCTTTCTTCTGCCCCCCTCTCTCTCTTTCTATAAGCAATAATTATGTCTTTAAAAATATTCAAAGTTTCATACATATTTATAATATATATTTTTTATCTAAAGCTTTATTGATCGTCTTTCTGACGCACAATCTAAATCCTACTATTTGATCGAGGCCATTGCATTGAAAAAGTTGATTTCATATTTTACTTTCTTCTCCAATTACTTTATAATTATTTTAAGGAAACATTGCTAAAAATGTCTGATCACAAATGCAAATATCTGAAAAATCAAAAAAGGAAATTGAAAGACAAAAAGAAATAGAATTAGCAAAATACCAAACATTTTAAAGTTTTTTTTTTTCGCGTATACTTTGACTTCACAAAATGATTTTGCAAGTCATACAATAGTATACAAAAGAAAATGAAGAAAATTTAGAAACCGATAAAAAAGAATATAAAAAAAAGAAATAATTAATGAATATGCCCATCAAATTATTCAAAAAAAGAATACGGAAGACGAAATAATATAATTAAAAAAATAGAAGACTTGTTGAAGATTGTTTATGAAGAAATATTTGAAATAATGGGAAAATAAGTTTTAAGACAGATTGTTCATGACCTGCGAACCAGCTTATTAAGTTGATCACTTTGATCATTACTCTTAAAAAGTAAGTCAACAACCAACCAATTCTTAACGCGTAACCGCTTCTAATATACCTATTAAATAATCGCTACTATTATAATATCACTAGTTGTAATGAAAACTAGATCGAGAAAATTTTATAACTTACAACCGGTCACATCATATCAAGTCCGTCACTCAAAGAATTCGACCGCAAGTCAGCTTCTTGTAAATTAATAAAGAAATCAATTTTGCACACCAACACACGCCAACACACTCATAAATACGTACATGCATTTCTTTCCCTCTTCTAGTCTCCCGTACTTTTCAGTCCTTAAAGTCAAATGACTTTGAGAAAGCGATCCAGGAGTTCTGTGATGAGCTTTCGGATCTCAAAGATCCCTCTTCCTATCAAGACTGATATGACAATTTAAAAAATCCATCATCAGGGCATAAGATGCTAAACTCTTCCACACTATCATTCGCATGTTTGATTTTTATTATTTTTCAATTGAACATTTTACATTCTAACCAGTTGGAAACTAAACATTAAAAATAGAACCTTGCTCTTTATTACTTTGATTTAAACCTTAGATTGCAATCGACGTGATCAAGCATTAGATTATATAATAAAATAAATTAAATAAATAGATTCTAGACAACAATATTCTGCGCAAATGCTTGACGCTGCCATTTAAAGGCGTCTTAACTATTCACTATCGAAGAAGTTCACTAGAAATATAAATAGTAAACAGAGGCAACAATTTGACCTGTTGTTATCCATTATATGTATTTCAGTATTAATCTGAAAGTCAAAGAAAGTTGGCAAAAGAAATGTAATGATAAGTGATTATAAGTATTTATAAGACAAGATACTGTATAATATTTTTGACTTAATTAAAATATATCAGTGGACAGTGCCTTTTTCTGGAGCGATGATTCGAGAGCTTTCCGATAAGGTAAACTCAGTTGTTGAATTTGAATTATCAAACAGATATTGTCTTAAAATTTATTCAGACAAGATAGAAGAATTTTTTCAAGATAAAGATGATAAAGTCGATTGACATTAAGTGTATTAAAAACAAAGAAGAATATCTCAGAAATATACACATAATAGATGTGCATATAAAGCATATATTTTTGGAAGACCTTCAATTTTGAAGGCTCCATAATTTTTAACAAAATATAAATTCAGATTTTGGCAATAACAAAGAAAATAAGATTATTACATTAACTTTATATTTTAAAATTTATTCGAAAAAGTAACCATTTTTTTTAACCTCAATATAATAGTAATTTGTAAAAAATTTTTATATCCATTCTACGAAGATGATGACTGCCATAAGATTTTAGTGGATAAAAATCCCACATAACCCAGAGTTGGCGACCTAGACTAAAAATTTCAGTGAAACAGAATTAGAAATTCTAATCAGAGGCAAACAAAGCATTGCAATAAACTGATCAATAAAAATTGATAATATAATAGAGGTTGATCAGTCAAATTTAGATAAACAGATTTAAAGTTTTATTCTCACTAGATGAATTTGCTTTTATATAATTTGCTTTTAAAAACAGAGGACGATATCTCAGTAGACATACACAATATATAAATGTGTATACAACAACATATTTTTTGGAAGAGCCTTTAATTTTGAAGGCTCCATAATTTTAAATAAAACATAAATTTAGATTTTGGTAATAACTATAATATTATATTATATTACTATTTATTACAATTTTTATACTAACTTTATATTTAAAATTTATTCGGCCACAGATCACTATCAGTGAGAAGAGTTCAAATAACAATTATATTGTTAAATATTATCAATGAGTATTATTAAATATTATTAATATTTTTAATGTTATTTAATTTTTTTTTTAATGTTATTTTATAGAAAAAAAAGAATATATAATATTAAATAATAATATTTTGTTTAATATATTATATTATATTATTAATTATATATTATTAATTATGTTATTATTATAATATATTATATTATTAATTAATTTATAATTATTGTGTAACTTATTAAGAAATGAATAATTGTATTTATATTTAATTAATTAATAATTAATAAAAATTATAATATAATTAATAAATTAATAAATAGTTGATGATGATGATCATATTTAGATTATATTTAGATTTTATAATTATTAAATTATTTTCCATAATAAAAAGCGCGCGTCTGTGCTCGTCTGTATTGTTCTTCTAGTAACATTAAAAAAAAAGTTCAAAAATAAAAATTAATAGCTATTAGAATATCAATCATCATTGAAAGCGAATTATATGCGAGTATATTAAAAATTTATAGTACAAAAGTAAGAGATCAGTTGCGGAGAAACAAACAAATGTTTTGATATCGATAAAATTGCTATATAAATGAACATAACAGAAAAAATTCTATTAAACAATCTGAAATGGAAAAAAATCAAGGATATATAAATTCTATTGTTACAAATTATTCTACGGAAATATGCTAGAACATTAATATATTATTTCCATTATGATCATGATATATGATTAGTCTACAGGTCTGATTTATTCTAAAATCGTAAAAAATGTGTTATAAGAACAGATCATTTTTTTTTAAATTGCAACGCTAATCTACTTTTTTGGTCAAAATAATTTAAATGAAAAGAGAAATCAGAAAATGTATAGACCAGCAATAAAAAAGTAAAATATTTTGTTTGGATTCTCTTGAACAATGTTTCGTCATTGCTCTTCAAGAGAGTTCTTCATTAAACATTTTGATTTTATTTGAAATATAATACTTAATAAGATCCTGTAAGAAAAAGATTAGCACACACAATATAACAAAAAAAAAAAAAAAAAAAAAAAAATAAGCGGCACGTAAGAAAAGCATTCGATAATATTTTTAATAACTTCATAAGATCGAAAAAGAATTAATAATTATTATTTTTATAGAGAATTTTCAATAATTAAAGGAACAAGTAAATAAATTATTTAATCGGCCAAAGTATAATAATTATTACAATAAACCAATATCACTCTATTAATTTAGAATTTAATATTAAAAAGAAAAATTGTTCAGAGAGACGTATCAATAATACAGAGAGTTAAATAAACAAAGGAAATTTAAATCAATAATTTAATAATAATAATATTTATAATAATATTTAGTACCAAGTTAAATTATAATAATTGTGCACGCTTAGAAATAACATCGCAGAAATAATAACAGAGATATTCGTAGAAAGAATAACAGAGATATTCGTACACAAGCATTAAAAGTCAAAAATACACAAAAAATATCAACATCAGATTTCAATAGTGTGAAATCAATAAATCTTCAAATCAACATTTGCGAATCTCGATTTCTTTGTCTCGTTTAAAATAAATATATTATAAATCTTATTATATATTTTATTCATATACTTATAATAGTTTATATAATAAATTTTATTATATACATATTCTATTCGTATACTTATAATAATTTGTATTATAAATTTTATTATATATTTCATTCATATATTTATAATAATTTAAATGTTATCATAAATTGTTATTTATATAGAACAGAGCTAAAATCGATAGACAAGACGCGCGCGGAACGGCGGGGGCGCAAGTGGCTTAAACAATCCAGAGCCTTAGATGCGTGGATCACCTTGCAAGGGTGACAAGGGTGCGCAAGATTGCACTCACTTGTGTCTTCATGACACATCGGAAAAAGTAATTGATTGTTACTTACGTCTCACTCCAATGTCCAAGTCTCACTCAAAGGGGATCCTCACAGCTCGAAGGACTAAAAATGTTCTCGCCTCGATCACGAAATAAACGTCTGGTGGAGGCTCCGAGAAAATGGATGCTTCGTGAAGCTTGATCATCGAGGGATCCAGCAAATTTGCACTTCTGAGATTAGCGCGTTCTCGAATCACTTCTCTAATCGCGCACTGAATTCGAATCGATTTGTTCTCTCTACGATCGACGAGACTCGACTCGTCGCAGGCCGCGCGAAGGAATTTCTCGTGTGCCTCGCGCGGGGGGAATCCCTGATATCCTAATATTGAATAAGGTGTCGCGCAAAAAGTTGTTTGCGCGAATTTCGAAGCTTCTAGAAGCTTTCAACTCAGTAACGTCGGTAATACCTGAGAAGCCCGTTTACAGCCCAACAAACTTATAATTTAAATATATTTCTATTACAAAAACAAAATTAAAAGAATTCTATTTCAAATAAAGACAAGAAAAATTATATAATATATATGTATTGTATATACATATTATAAACATATTTTTTATATTTTTTATGTAAGGTTTAGTTCAATAATTATTGTAAAACTGAGTTAAATAAAGCTCTCCCAAAAGAAAAAGAGGGAGAGAAAGAGAGAAAGAGAAAGAGAGAGAGAGAGAGAGAGAGAGAGAGAGAGAGAAATGAAAAAGATGGAATATAATATTAAATAATAAATATGTTCAATTAATAATTATATTCTTGAATATTATCAATAAGTATTATTAAATATTATTAATATCTTTAATTAATTATTAATTTTATTATATATAGTAAATTATAGATATATTTATAAAATATAGATATATTATAAAATAAAATAATTTTTTCTGAAAAAAAAAAAAATTATATCGAAAATACAATTTTTATATTATTATATTTTTTATTTTTAAAAATATTAATAATCAACTTTTTTAAATTAACAGAATAAAAATATGAAATTTTAGTATATATAATAT
>JBCEZV010000005.1:1977650-1993576 GCA_039654365.1 Cataglyphis livida
TAGAACTAATGCTTATTTTATTTTGTTTCAGATTTTATAATTGTTTTTATTATTATGATTTTATATTAACTCTCTCTTTCTCTCTCTTTTCATGTTATTAAATTATAAAGTTTCATATTTATATAAATATTATTCATATTGTAGAATTGCTCAATTTGTTTAAAAATAAATACAATTTGCATCTTCTTTTTTGTCTTCTCTTTTTCTCTATTATTTGTCATTCAAATTTAATTCAAGTTTAAATTTTATTTCCTTCTTTTTATTCACATTGATTTTTTTCTTTTAGCCGGAGATGATAAGAAGGGCGGGTTATCGCTCAGAGGCTCATGTCATAATGACGGAGGACGGCTACCTCTTGACGTTACATCGTATTCCAGGTGACAACGATTCTCCACCTGTACTGTTGCAGCATGGTTTTTTAAGCAACTCCGCTCACTGGATTATTCTTGGCAAAGACAAAGCATTACGTATGATCAAAATCAATTATTTTTATCGATTAATTTAACCAGTTTTCTCTTATGATCATACATATATCGCAAAGCTATATTGTTAATCTCGTTTTTACCGTAAAAATATCACGAAAAAAAAATTAATATTATATAATATAATGTTATGATATAAAAAGATAAACAATGTGAAATTTTGAAAATAATGCTTATTTTGGATGGGGATTTTAGCTTACCTATTAGCGGATCAAGGATACGATGTTTGGTTAGGCAATTTTCGCGGTAATACTTATACAAGAGCGCATATTTCTTTATCTCCATCGGACTCGACATTTTGGGATTTCAGGTACTCCGCACATAGTGAAAATTCGTTGAAAATTGACGTAATTATTACAATATCTGATTTAATTAGGCGTAAAACATAGATATTTCATGTCAATAAAATATTTTTTCTTTTAAAACAATGTTTCCGAGATATTTTGTTATATGAATATAAGGCATTTGCTATTTCTTGGTTCTTTATATAAATAATTTTTTCCTCAAAATTTTTGTGCTATTTATTTCCATCAGCTTCAACGAAATGGGCATCTACGATTTACCCGCGATGATTACATTTATTACAAATATGAGGTCGCAATCATTGCATACGTATATTGGTCATTCAATGGGCGCAGCTAGTTTTTTCATAATGGCATCAGAGCGTCCGGAGTTCACTCAAAAGGTGCAAATGATGATCAGCCTCGCGCCAGCGGCCTTCGTAAATCATATGCAGAGTCCATTACAATACTTGATCCCCTTCAGAAGAGAGTTGAAGGTAAAGTAAAAAAAATATACAAGAATACTGTTAGAAGATAATTTATTATTACATATTGTTCACGCAATTGTTCGAAGACATTATTTTGTTGTCAAAACATTAAAAAAGAAGACAATTATCGATATTTTTGTTTTTACACGATATGTGTAAACATATCAGTGTATCATCTTTTTATATATTCTTTTTAATTATTATTCTTAATGTGATTTTGCAATATAATAAATATTTTTTTAGTATAATTCTATAAATGTAAATAGAAATACTTATCTCTTAAATTTTACCATTTAATATAATAGTAAATATAGAGTTATTAGTTTTTTTTTTTTTTAGTGTTTTAGGTGTTTGTTTTGTTTTGTTTTCATTTTATTTGGAGTTTGTGATACTAATTTTTATTTTTATTTTTGTATTATTTTATTTTAATTTTAGTTTTGGTTTAGTTTATGTGGATGATGTGGTTGATTTTAATGTTAATTTTAATTTCAATTTTAATTTTAATTTTGATTTTAATTTTGGTATGAGTCAATTCTAAATTAAGTAATTTTGGTTAGCTTAATGTAAGTCTAATAATTCTAATGTTAATTATAGTATTAAGTTTAAGTCTCAAATGTATTAGTTTAATTTTGTTTTGTTTTCATCTAATTTTATTTGAAATTTTTGATTGTAATTTTAATTTTAATTTCAATTTATGTGGAACAGAGTTTAAAAATGTTGTAACCGGAAGTTCGTCCTAAGCAAGGACCTAAGAATAAATAAATAAATAATAATAGTAAATATGGCCAAATAATTTTTTGTGTCTATAACTTTACGCAATTTAAAAATCCTGATCTAATTAAGACTAAATCACTCTCGAGGAACTTCAATAAATTGGCTCTTCTTGTTAAAAAATTTATTTACCAATTTATTTATTTATTCTTAAATTACGTAATTATAATATGTAATAATATTATTGTTAAAATTATGTTGTTAAAAAATATGTTATTGTTAAAACTTAACAAAAAAAGAAATAAATTACAAACAAATTACATCATACGATTAAAAGATTTTCAATTACAGACGATATTGCAGCTTCTCTTCCACGGTGAATTTCTCCAAAACGATTTAATAAGATTTTCTTTTAAATACGGCTGCGACGAGAACGTCACCGGAGAGTTCTGCTCCAACGTGATGTTTATGATCTTCGGTCAAGATCGCGAGGAGCTTAACCGCGTGAGTATTAATTTCATGAATATCGCGAATAAAACTCTAAACTTCGAGTATAGTACATGAATATTGTTCTCTATTTATTGTTAGACCCTGCTGCCGCTCATCCTGAGTCATTTTGGATCCGACACCTCGGTTAAAATGCTAATGCACTTCGCTCAAGAGATCCAATCGGGCAAGTTTCGTAAATACGATTATGGTCGAGCGAAAAATCTATTGATCTATAATTCGACAGAACCTCCGGACTACGATCTAACGAATATCACGATACCAATTGCGTTGTTTTACTCCGACAATGACTTGTTGGTTAGCGCAGAGGTGGGTGACGAAAAAATATGGTATTCAGATAATGAAAATACATAGTAGAGTGATTCGATTGTATATGGATAAAATTTCTCATATGTAGAATCGAGAAGATAAGTTTAAAAAAATTTGTGCACAATAATTTAGAAAAATATTTCTTCAAGGATGTGAAGAGGCTGTACCGTTTACTGCCCAACGTAGTCGATATGTATGAAGTACCGTGGCCGAAATTTAATCACGTGGATTTTATGTGGGCCAAGGATGCTCCCAAACTCGTATACGAGAGAATATTCGAGCTTATGAAAAGAAAATTTAAATAATGTTAAATCGATGGAATAATATTCGTCGATAATTAAAATAAATGATAAGTATTGCACATAAAATTCTTAGTGATGTTGATGTTATTAATAACAGTCATAATCCTAACTTCAATAAAACGTGAACTTATAATATTTTAGAATTATTTACAATTAATGCAGAGGTAATTAGTGAAAATTATAAAATAGTACAATGTTCAAAATTACTCTATTAAAAAATTATAAAGCTTTTAAAGCTTTTAAAGATTTGCAAGCATATATATGAAAGCATTTATCGCAGAAACAGATAATTTTTAATTACATTCCTTCAGTTGCATTTGTGGACCTATTATACATTGCGGCCTTTGTTAGATTAAATTTTAATATTATTTAATAGTATTTTGAAGTTATTTTCATTGAGATTTTATTTTTGCGATTACAATATACAACTGCACGTAATCTGAATTATGTGACGTGTCAGCAATTTTTTCTCTACATATTTTATATACTTTTGTTATAATAAAATTAATTAAAAAAATATATTTTCTCATTTTTTGTTACACTTATATGTAATAAAAATAATTAGAAAAATTTATATAATAATTAGAAAAATAATTTTCTCATCTTTTTAAAGTTTGCGGTTAAACAAAATATATCTTTTACATATACATTTTATATATTTATATTTTTTGCGATAATATTTTTTCCTCTTTCTGTCTGCCACCTAATAACAAATAATCGTAAATGACATGATTATTTTAGTAGTAAATAGCATGCAAATAGCATTTGCATACAATCGTATACATTCGCTTTTGCTTACGCTTTTTTACGATAATATCTTAATATTTGGGAAAATTCTTATAACATTCGATATTTTTTACGATTAATTATTGAATCATTCATTAATGTTGTGAAATTGATCGGGATTATATGTTTTGTGGTCTTGAATCGGCGCTGATAAATGTGACATTTGAGCCAAGTGCATTCGTGAAAAAAATATCTTCGATTAACTGAATTAGGCCGAAAAACAGCCGAGTCAATTCCAATGCAATTCTCAATACGGTAAGTGTGTCTCTGTGACTTATTAAATAATTAAATAAATAAAAATTTTTTTAATATTGATCCAGTTTTTTAAATTTAATTTAAATATAAATATTTTATAATTTGATTATTAGTAAGTTAAAGTATAATGATTACATTAAAAATTTATGGGATAATCTATAAATTAATTTAAATAATATTAAAAAATTATTCAAAGTTATAAAAATATTAATAAAATTTGAATTTTTTTGGAAAATTTTAATAATTTATAACAAATTATTAATTATTGATAAATATGCATAAAAGGTTACACCTCACCTTTGACCTTGACATATGTTGTTATGGACATGATCATGAGTAACTTTTCCTTATAACTTAATCGGGGATTTTTTATAGTTTCCGAGATATGCAACTTTAAAGTTTCACAATTTTAATGTAATTTTTGTTATAAAATGAGGAAAAATAAAGTTTGTTTACGTTGTATTTGTGTAGAGTAGATGTAGAAAAAGTGTTTGTTTATTTATTTCCAGGGACGAAACTGGTTGGATTGTTCCACTTTCTAAAAAATATATGTGTGGAGACAGTACGTATCCCTTCTCTATAGGGGGGGGGGGGGAGAGGAGTGGGCGGGGCTCACTATCAAAAAATTAGATAAATAGGTTTGCGCTGAAGTTGAACCTCGCTTTGCATGGAAAGTGGAAAAACCCAAGAAATTTTGTCTCTGGAAATGTAAACAAACACTTTTTTTTATGTTTGATCTACGCAAGTACGTAAACAAACTTTATTTTTCCTTATTTTATATCAGAAAATACATTAAAACTGTGAAACTTTAACGATAAAGGAGATATCGGGATAGATACGAGAGGTGCTGCCCTCTCATTATCGCGAAATGTTGAGACATTGAGCTATGCAAAAATTAATCAGTCTCTCCCACTGAGCGTATCGATCTATTTCGTATAATCCTTCGTTGTATCGGCTTGAATCTTATTATAATTTTCCTTGTACTTGATACATATATATGTTCCCTTTAAAGTGTGAATAAATACGTTTGCATCTTCTGGCGTACGTGCATCATTTACTACAATTAAATATTTCAAAAACTATAAGAAACTCCCGATTAAATTATAAGGAAAAGTTACTCAAAGTCATAAAAAAAAGGTAAATATGCATAAAACTTTCACTTCACCGATCACTGACATATGTCAAGGACAAAGACATCGGTGAAGTCAAAGTTTTAGGCAAATTTATTTTTTTTTCTTTCTGCCTTCCAGCTAATAAAAACTGATGACGTAAATGGCATAATGATTCATTTTATTAGTAAGTGACATAATATATATATATACAGTCGATATATAGTCGTATTTATTTCGCTTTTATGTTTTATCTTATATGTTTTCGCTTTTATTTTTCCGATAATATGTATCTGAATATTTCAGAAAACTTTCATTACGTTCGTTTCTTTTTATTAATTATTGAATCATTCATTAATGCTGGGAAATTGATCGGGATCGTATATTTAGTATTGTTTTGCAATTTTAAATGGATTCTGACAGATATGACGTTTGAGTCAAGCACGTTCTTGAAGATAAAAACATCTTGGATAAACTGGATTTGGCTGAATAATATTGCAGTCAATTCTGATGTCATTCTCAATACGGTAAGATGTCTTTGTAATTTATTGAAATGAAGATTAAAATTCTCATTATTTTGATTAGATTCCCTCGATACAAAAAATAAATGAAAGCAATTAAATAAAGGAATATATCTAAAATGTAATAATAATGTAATAATATGTGGAACAAGAGTAAGTCATCCACGTTGTCAAAAGGTAAATGTTAGTTTATTTTGAAAATATATAAAATGTAAAATAAATATATTAATATATAAAAGTCGCATATACTTATATACATACATACATATATGTATACGACGGATGCTTTCATCCTTTAGAATCATTTTTAGACAACAACTGAAACTTTTTGAATTTATTTATTGATTCTCTATACATGTCCCTCTAAAATTTTATCAAAATCAGAATTTTTGGGTTTGCGAAGTTCCATTGTCAGTTTGATACAATCTATATTCACCTTTCGGTTGATCACTTTTTTTATATTATTTACACATTATTGATATTTTATATTATATAAATTTATATTATTATTATTATACAATTGCCTCATCGAAAATATATATATCGAAAAATAATATCAAAAATATATATCAAAAATAAATATCATATACTTATTTTATTGTATGAATTTATTGTAATATTAGAACTTTGAAAGTATTATCTTTTTTATTGATTCTTTTTTTCAGTCGGAGATGATAAGAAAAGAGGGTTATCCCGTAGAAACTCATGTTATCATGACCCAGGATGGCTATTTTTTGACTTTACATCGTATTCCAGGTGGCAACGGTTCTTTACCTGTATTACTGCAACATGGTTTTTTTTGCTCCTCCGTTAGTTGGGTTATTCTTGGCAAAGGCAAAGCATTAGGTAAAATTTTTTAATTATTTAATAAATCTTTAAGGGATAATTCCGAGATTATATTCGTAATTACATTTATCAAAAAATCGTAACTGCTGCTAAAAACTTGTTAATGCAAAGAATGAATTATACATCAATTTATAGGTTATATCAGGTTTTAATCTCTATTATTAAAAATATTAGTACACAATAATATTGTAAAATATGCAAAAAGATATTGTATGAAAAGATACAAGTTATGTAATAAATATTACAAAACATTTTCTTGTCATTCTAGCTTACCTATTAGCCGATGAGGGATACGATGTTTGGTTGGGCAATTTTCGTGGTAATACTTATTCGAGGACGCATATTTCCCTATCTTCGTCGAACTCGACATTTTGGGATTTCAGGTAATGGCGTAAAACAAAAATAATGATGCTTAGAAAATGACATAATGATAATTGCTGATTTAATTTGGCGGTAAACCCAAAGACTTTTGATAGCACATATATTATACATATATTTTATTTATAGATCTATACAGCAATTATATATTTTAAATTGTATTTGTCTAAAGATATTCTCTATCACACATATATACAGGGTGCCCCATAATAACTGTATCACCTCTCGCCAAAATATCACTATTCGATAAAGCGTACTCGGTTTATAAAATAAATTTTTTTTATTTGAAAATAATTACTTCCCTAGTTTTTAAATGGATGAAATAGATGGTCTGAGACACCCTATATATATTTATATCATTCAATGGCTCTACAGTTTGGAGAATCTTGGCCTGCACTACTACATCGCTCCATGCGTCTCTATCCTCAGCCTTTCTCTTTCAGTTGACAATAAAAAGCTTCTCAATATCTCTCTCTAGTTTGCCCTTCCAGTGCTCGGTTTTCCTCGCCCTCTCGTCGACATGCAGACCATTTCGCTTATTTTTCTTGCTGCCCTCTCCGCGTCCATACGCACCATGTATCCTGTCCATCTGCATTATTTGTTTTCTATAATGCTTAATAAAAGAGTTATTATTGTATAACATCTGATAAATCATCGCCGATCTTTAACCCAGAAGTCAGAGAGGCGCTGTACTCAGCTGAGCGCTCACGCACACATGCCAGGGGCGCGTATATTTTTATCATGTACTATATGTAGCAATATACAGGGTGTCCGAAAATTCGCGCAATACCCTTTGAGAAAAGGTAGAGGATGTTATTCTGAACAGAAAAGTGCTGTATCATTGTTTTCTATAACGCTTAATAAAAGAGTTATTATTGAGTGAAATCTGGCCTATCATCGCCTGATCTTTAGCTGGACACACGGTAGGTTAGCCGCGCGCCTGTGCGTGAGCGCTCAGATGTTTATGACGGCCAATAATAACTCTTTTACTAAGCGTTTTAGAAAAAAATGGTATAGGACTTTTCTGTTCAGAATAACACTCTCTACTTTCCCTTAAAGAGTGTTGCGGATGTTCGAATTTTCGGACACCCTGTATATATTTATATTTTTTATGATGGTATACTGATTAAATTTTTCATTAGCTTTAACGAACTGGGCATTTACGATTTACCTGCGATGATTACATTTATCACAAATAAGAGATCGCAGCCATTGCATATGTACATTGGTCATTCTTTGGGCTCAACTTGTTTTTTCGTAATGGCAACAGAGCGCCCGGAAATTGTTCCAATGGTAAAAATGATGATCAGCTTTGCCCCAACGGTCTTTATGAAATATATGACAAGTCCGCTACGATATATCATCTTCTTAAAAGACTATAAGGTAAAGTAAGATACATGACTACTGTTATAAAAGAATTGATTGTCATAATAATTATTTAAAATAATATTGTTTGGGCAAATTAAAAGAAATAATTATTATACTTGTTTTTACGAGTTTATATGCATAAATATTGTAAATTAGAGAGAGAGAAAAAGTAGTCCTTTAAATATTATTGTATCTTTTAAATATTATTGTTACACATGATAGATTTTTAAAAGAATGATCAAGAGATCAGTCTCTCGGAGACGTGAGTTCGAATCTTACCGCTGCCACCAATTAATGTTGTGTCCCTAGCCGCTAAGGTAGGTTGTTTGGCACTTGCACGGTTAAAGGATTAGGATCCATACTCTGAATAAGATACGCACTGGTTCTTCTGGTTTACTTGATGTATTTCACAGGTTTTGTACACATTACACTTATACGCGATTATAATGATTGAGGTACGTACTATTATAGAGCGAGCGAGCTGTTGATGTCTTCTGAATAATGATTTGTTCTCAGCTCTGCTCTGTTGTCTTCGTCTTATCTCGATATATACATATATTAATTAATCAAATCGGGGGGAGTGACTCTGGCCGGAGCCAGGGGTCACCATGTCTCGTGCTCCGCTTATCAGTCTGTCTCAGACTTCCTTTCCCTAGTCGCGTCTCTTACGTAATTTTACTAATAATCTTTTTTTTTATTCTTTCTTAATTACTTTTTCTTGGACTATATTTAATATTATGCTTTGCTTTGCTCTTTCTTAATCCTTATTGTGTTACTTAAGTGCTTTTTTATTTAATCTATTGGGAAATTGGTCGGATTACGACAATATAAATAATTCTTCGATTACTTGCGACTGATGCTACACATTGTCAAACAAAGATTACGATTTACCGACTTCAGCTAATACTAACACATCACTCAATAAGTCCCCGGTCTGACACATATATGGCAACATTGTTGACAGACCCACGTGATTTCCGGGTAGTACTAACCTTCAAATAGTAGACCGGAGACTTATTGAATGATTATATGATGCAGGTAGAAATTGTTTGAATAGAAATTTAATACTAAATTAGCTGTGGAGATATATGTTAAAGTTACAAAACTGTAATAAATAATTTTCCTTGTCCTTAAAAATAATACGCGAGCAATGTACGTACACATGTACATACACCTATCCATAATATACTTATATATTTCTATGTATATTTTATATAACAAAGGTTGGAAAAATTATAAAAGTAACGCATCGCTATTACTCGTTATCGATTTTGAAAGATAACGAGTTTTTATTTTGATATTGCTTTTAAAAAGTAATTTGTACCATCATTGAAAATGTAACAAGTTGATGCAATTTTCCTTACTTTTTTAATGCCTTTTTTAATCAATTTAATGCAATCATAAAAGATTAATTTATATTGCACACATTTATATTAAATTTTTTTTTTTATACAAATATTAATATAAATATTGCTCCTATTTATTTTTATATTTATTATCACTAAACTTAAAAAAAAAGAATTACAAGTAAATTACCATTAAGAGAGATCTTTGATTTCAGATAATAATGCGATTTTTTTTTCACGAATTTTTGACAAGCAATTTCGTGAGATCATTTTTGAAATACATTTGCGACCAGAGCATTAGCGGAAGGATCTGCTCTAACGTGATGTTTATGGCGTGGGGTTATAGCGGCGAGCAATTTAACTACGTGAGTAATAAAATAATAACGCAAATGTCGAAGCTTTGATCATCACGTTTAGATTCGTTCTGATTCGATCAGATTGAAATTTATATATATATTTTTTTATTGTTTTCTATTATGTTATTAGACTCTGCTACCCGTCATCGTGAGTCATTTTCCGGCTGGCGGTTCGTTTGATACGCTAGTACAATACATTCAAGGATTTCAATTGAACAAGTTTCGTCAATATGATTACGGTAGCGCAAGAAATCTATTGGTCTATAACTCGGTGGAACCTCCGGACTACAATCTAGCGAATATAACGATTCCGATTGCGTTATTTTACGGCCCTGGCGACACCCTAGATAATATCATGGTAAATAAGGAAATAATAAATGTATATAATAGATAGGTACATGAAGGAATAAATACATAATAGATTGGTTCTCATTAGTTGTATATATGTCAAGCTTTGTAAATAAAATAATTAATAATTTTAAAATGAATATAAATACAAAAATAAATAATTTTAGGGGAGTTATTTATTAAATAAAATATGAAAGCTTCATTTAAGAAAATATGAAGAGTATGAATTTTTAAGATTTGGAAAGAAACTTTATATTTTATAAATAATAATTTATAAATATTTTAAATTAATTAAAATTTAATATTATTGTTAATAAAATGATTAATAATTTTAAAATAAATATAAATACAAAATTAAATAATTTTAGAGGAGTTATTTATTAAATAAAGTATGGAAGTTTTTATTTATAAATAAAATAAAAAGAAGATAAGAAATTAATAAAATAAATTTTTTTTTAAATAAGTTATTTTTTAATTGAAGATATAAATAATTTTTAATATAATTTAATTTTTAATATTTAAATAATTTTAAAGATTATAAATTTAATAAAAATTATTAATAGAAATTTAAACTTAATTATTAATAAATTGAAGTGCCAGCAATTAGAGTATTAGAAACGGGAAGATAGTTTGAAAGAAATTTTGCGTGTTAATTTACAAAAATATTTTTTCAAGGGTGTAAAGAAACTTTATCGCATGTTACCCAATGTACTGGACGTATATGAAGTTCCATGGCGCAATTTCAATCACGCGGATTTTATATGGGCCAAAGATGCGCGGAAACTCGTATATGAGAGAGTTCTCAGGATCATGAGAAACGAGAATTCAAATAATGTTACATCGATGAAGAAATGTTACGTAGGCAATTAAAATAAAAGATGAATGTTACCCGCTAAACTTTTTTAGTTACATAGATACAATTGAGGATAACTGTAATCGTCAAAATACAATGAAATGTATCTAAAGAAACATACTTATAAGAATTTAGTATTATTTAAAATTTGGACAAAGGCGAATTAGAATAATAGTTTTTAAACAATAATTTTTTTGGCGAATTTTGGATTTGTAAATCGTAAAAATTGCGTTATGATGTAAGAAATACATTTAAATTATAATATATTAATATAAAGAAGATAAGAGAAAGATGTTATAAATAAACAATTATAATATTTAAACTGATTTTGCTTTTTACTGTGCATGTTTATCGATTTATATATACAAATATATTTACGATAACAAAGACACGAAATTAAATTTGCTGTTAAAAAAATTGTTCGTATATGTATAATTATTTAGAAAATACATCTAATTTTATATATTTATATTATATTCTTTTTTTCTATTATATTTCTATTATATTTTTCTATTATATTTTCTATTATATTTTTTCTCTTGTTAG
Source organism: Cataglyphis livida (assembly GCA_039654365.1). Classification (NCBI taxonomy): domain Eukaryota; kingdom Metazoa; phylum Arthropoda; class Insecta; order Hymenoptera; family Formicidae; genus Cataglyphis; species Cataglyphis livida. The sequence goes on from JBCEZV010000005.1 coordinate 1,989,443, forward strand.
TTTATACAGTAAAAATAATAAAAATAATTTTTGCATTGTTTCTTCGAAAAAAGTAATATTTATACACGGTTAAATTATAATATATTCTATATAATTTTTTACTATTATTTTATATATTTATATATAAAGCCAATAAGATGTCAATAGAAATATCACTCACCGGATTGAAATGTACCGGAGATATATTGACAGATATCTACAGCCTAGACTTAAAGCTTTTATTTAATTTGATAAAATTAGATAAAAGTTATACAAAAATTTACTATCGATTTAAAATCGCCACTCGTTTTTCCCAACGCAAATTCAAACTAGCCTTTACAGATTATAGAACTGTTTAAAAACAAGATCCAATGATAAGAAAATGCAAAGAGAAATTATATGGAATGTTGCAAGATGATTAAAAAATGTTAGCTTTTCAAAAGAAGATATCCGCAGAAGAAAAAAAAAATATTGACATGAGATAAATTTAGAAACTTTGGATAAATATTTGATTAAAAATTTGATATAAAAACAAAAAAAAATTTTGGTACACAATTTCTTCCAAATTTCAAAAAGCTCGGTTAAAAAATTTTTGATAAAAATTGCAAATATTTTGAAATTGTAAGCGGCTGCAAGGCTACAGACAGTGATTTGATCAGTTAAGGATATGCAAGCGTCGTATTTTTTTTTTACAAAATGAAAATCTGTTAATTTTGATCATTATTAATTTTTTGGCAAATATTATTATTTATAATATGCGAAACGTGCAAAAAGTATGCTTTGCTGTAATTTGAATTTTTTACCACCAAAGATCTGTGGTGCTACATATCAAATCCCAATTGAGTATATATATCAATTTCATGCTACATTGGTTTTACATTGTTATTTAATTGCCGCACAATTTATCTTCTACGTACATGATATATCTTTTGTAGTGACCTATCATCCTATGACTAATGAAGAGATAGTGCTTCTTTTCTTTCAATTGATAATAAAAGCATCACAAATAAAATGATTTCATTCATTTCAGCAGTAAGTGTCGTGGGAAACTCTCGTGCCTTTGTTTCTTTTATTGTTTATTGAATCTCTCGTCGATACAATGAGATCGATCGGACTCATATACTTGCTATTTTTTTGCGGTCTTCATGCCGCGTCTGCAGCAGATGTGACCACCGAGCTAAGCACGCTCATGAAGAGAATAATATGGATCAGCCGCAATGGATCGCACAACATCGAATTCAATACTGATGTCATTCTCAGCACGGTAAGTGTAATTTTTTCATTTATAACGAGAATTAAAGTTTTCATTATTTCGATTAAGATAAGCTTCTTTGCTGTCAGAAAATGATCAACAGTAATCTTACGCTGCGATTGCCATTCTTTTATTTAAAATTAAAATTTAAATTATAGATAGGCGTTAATTATAAGATTACAATAATAATACAGCTATAATAATAATATTTATATTTTTTCCTTGTGCTCTTTAGGACTAATTTAAAATTATATTACAGATACTCTAATTAATATTAACTTCTTTTTATTTTGTCTTAAGATATTTAATTATATGTTATATATATTTATTTATTATAATAGCCATTAAAACTATTTTATTTGCAGTGATTTAAGAGATAAACATAATAAATAAATCTTCACAATTTAAATCCTTTAAAATTTGCTTTTAAAATAATTTTTATAGAGAGTCATATTTTATTTATTTTATAATTGTATAAAAGAGTTTACTTTGCAATTTCTGCAAATTACGATCATGTAACTTCTAATTAAATTTAATTTATATTTGATTTTGTTTTAAATATTTTATAATTATTTATTATTTTTATTATATCTTTAAACTATTATTTTTATTAACTATTTTTTATATTTATTAAATATTAATATTTTACATTTAATGCAGAAATTTGTCTTTTTTTAATGCAAAATTTTATCCCATTATTTAGAAAATAAATATTATGTGCAGTTTGTCGCACAAATTTATTTCAACTTTATATCAATGTTATTTTTTTTTTATTATTTATTTTTCTCTAGCCTGAGATTATAACAAAGGCGGGTTATCCCGCGGAGGCTCACGTTGTAATGACGGAGGACGGTTATCTTTTGACGTTACATCGTATACCAGGTGGCAACGATTCTCCACCTGTATTACTGCAACACGGCATTCTAGGCAGCTCCGCCGATTGGGTTATTCTTGGCAAAGGCAAAGCACTTGGTACAAAATTATAATCAGTCTTTCTAAATTAATATCCCCAGATTATTCCATTTTTATTGCAAAAACGCTCAAGTAAAAGTCTTAAATTTAGTTAAATCTCAAATTGTATTTATATAATTTTATATAAAATTATTTAATTATTTATTATATTAATTATTTATTATATGGAAAGCTATATAAATTATGTAATAATTATTACAAAGGATTTTCTTGCATTCTAGCTTACCTATTAGCGGATCAAGGATACGATGTTTGGTTGGGCAATTTTCGTGGTAATACTTATTCTAAGGCGCATATTTCCCTATCTCCGTCGAACTCAACATTTTGGGATTTTAGGTATTTGCATAAACAAAAAATAATAATGCTTTGAAAATGATATAACGACAATTGTTACATTGCCTCATTTAATTTGGCGTAAAAATTATCAAATCGAAATGTAAGTGCTGATGCACTTACATTTACATACTTATATGTTTATGTGTTACACATATGTTGATAAATGTGATATAAATATACGGAGTATTTCATGTAGGTTGCGTAGGAATAGATATTATTGTATTCTTTATCAATAAAATACACATCTCTTTTTTTGATAAAATATTCGAATACATATATAGTTTTCGAGATATTTAATTTTTTATTATGTCAATATATTGGTCAATATGTCGGTACATTTGAGCTATTTATTGATTCTTACTGTAAATAATTTTTTGTGAAGAAATTTTGGTAATTAGTATTATAACATTTATAATATTTAATATTAATATAATATTAATTTAATTAATATCAAATTTATTATATATATTTTAACGTAAAATTATTTAAATTAAGAATCAAGAAACAACAAATATGTTTGACACTGTTTGGCAATATAAAGAATAGATATCTCGCAAATATTGCATTTTCAGAAATTTGTCAGAAAAAAAAGAAATTTTATTTTTAGATAAGAAATACAGTAATAATAATAAAACTAACCTGCATTCTGCGTGAAATACCTTCTTTATTATATAAATATACACAGAGTGTCTCTAGATAGCGCTCGTGAGCAGGTAGAGCACAGCAAACTGAACAGAAAAATCCTTTACCCTTTTTTTTTGTCTTGGGGACAGCCTGTATACATATAATACATATATATACATATATATATATATATATAAATTTTAGTATATATGTATAATTTACGTAGCATGTTATATATATTATATGTAACACCTCACTCAATAAATCCCCAGTCTGACACATTATGGTAACATTGTTAACAGACCCACGTGATTTCTAAAAAAAAATTTGTTTTTTTTAGTTAGACCGGAGACTTATTGAGTGATGTGTTATATGGCAATATATATACATTTACATATTTTATTGAATTTTCTATTAGCTTTAACGAACTGGGCATTTATGATTTACCTGCGATGATTACATTTATCACGAATAAGAGATCGCAACCATTGCATACGTACATTGGTCATTCGATGGGCACAACAACTTTTTATGTAATGTCATCGGAGCGTCCGGAAATCACTGGAATGGTGAAAATAATGATCAGCCTCGCGCCAACTGCTTTCATAAATCATATGAAAAGTCCGATACGATTCTTGATCCCTTTTTGGAAAATGTTACAGGTAAAGTAATATATAAATGTATATACTTTTAGAAAATAATTTATTGATGCAAAATAATTGTTTAAAAAATATTTTTTTATTAAACACAAAAAAAACATTTTACATCTCATTTTTGTACTGAATAAATAAATCACAGAAAGAAAGAAAGAAAGAGAGAGAGAGAGTGTGTGTGTACTATTTTTTAAAATATAATAATTAAATGATAGATTTTGAACTACAGATTATTTTTAGCATGAACGGCTAGAAACTAATAATTCTTAACTTACATATTGAAATTACAACTATCTAAAATAATATAAAACGATATAT
>JBCEZV010000005.1:1993676-2004699 GCA_039654365.1 Cataglyphis livida
CCAGCTTCGATCAGCAATATTTTGACTTGAGGAATTTCACTTAATCTCGCGGCTATCGTGGCACCGGCCGTGCCAGCGCCAACCACTACAAAATCATATATATCTTTGAATTCAGGGGTCATGTCCGGTATTTCTTGATTTAGATAATGTTGGTTTTGTTTCAGAAAGTTCAAAGTTCCAGCACCCACTCCGAATAAATTTGAAAAATTTGATATATTATCATCGTTGTAGAGATTATTGTGCCGTTTCCTTGAAGATTGCCTATTTGATTGTATCGGGACAATTATGACAGCGATGCCGAAAAGATAAATGAGCACCTTGCAACTTAGCATTCTGCTCAACATATCCAAGCATTGGCAAATGTCTCGAGTAGATCTCAATAATAGAAAACTGATTCTAGAAGTATGAATACATATAGTTACATTAAGATCCATATTTTATACAGATATTTTATATGTTACTGTATATGCCAACGTGTATCACATACAAGACAATAATATAAACATTATTTTATCATGCCTACGCAGTACGTATATTTAACAAAGATTAAAGAAGAAATCATACTGCAAGTCAATTAATTGCAAGAATTTAAGCATAAAAACGTAATAATATTTGTTTCAACTCGTTTTTAATGTAATTTTTATTAAACATCATATAATTATGTAAATACATAAAAAAAAAATTTTTTTATCAAAATAACAATTAAATATTTTTATTTTATAATACTCTTTATATATAATTTATTATGTAAAAAAAAACTTATATTTATATATAAAAAGAAGTTCCATAACCTGTGATTAAGCAATTTTTTCATTATTGCACAAAATAATGTAGTTTAGTACAAAAGTTATTATATTGAAAAATGTACTTTGATAAGGAATAACGCTATATATGTATACCTAATGAACGTCTTTAAGTGACATCCTATATCTATATACGCATAAAAAATTATATTTTGAATTTTTTATTTATGTTTTGCAAGAAATTGCATCATATATTTTAGCTGTAATTATATGTACACTATGATTTACATATTTTCATAGTCTCTTGATATTATTTTGTCAAAATCAAAAATATATTTTACATTAATTAAACAAATTGAAAATGTATATATATATATATATATATATATATATATATATATACATACATATATATGTAATATTCTGAAACACACTTCCGCAGTCTTGTCTTGTCATAGACTTCCAGATAAATAAATACGACTTTCCGTTTTTCTAATAAATACTTCTTCAGAATCATATAAAACGCATTTTTGTCCAGAAAAGTAAAATAAGTTTTTAAAAATGTATATACTATAATAAATATTAATTTTGATTATATTATATAGTTAGCAGTAATTATTATATAATTATTATGCAAACGGTTAATGTAACTAATTTCATTGAAATAATTATTTTTATCAATAATTTGACATAGAAATAAAGTTTATTAAAAAAATTATTATATCTATATTATATTTATATATAATACAAAATTTAATTTATTTTATATAATAATTAAATTTATCAAAATTATTTATTATTATATATAAGTATCACTAATTATATAATAATTCCCAAATTAGTCAAATTTACGGTAATATATACAAATGAATATTATGTATTGTAATGCTGTTTTTAAAACGTATATAATGCGTACACACTATACTTGTCAATTTTTTCATATTTTTTTTAGGTACATACATTTTCGATTATACTTTGATATTTCTGTGACATCATGAACTTACATAATTTTTTTGTAACCCAATAATATATATATCATTAACGAACAGAGAAGTTATTTTTTAAGTGTCGTCCTTTCTTTGCACTGGTCGTCAGGATGTTGTTTTCAATAAGTATATTTCACTTCGAAAGTTTACAGTCAACTGAAATACTTTCTGTTGAATCGTTTCGAAAAATGCTTTCTTTTCTTTTTGGGCACGTAATACTTATATAAATATTTATATAAATACTTATATAATACTTATAAACTTGAGTAACATATTTGGATTGAGAATTTATGATAGATTGCCGCGTTATGTCAGAGCTCTATATAATAGAGCTCTCTTTTGCAATTGTATATTTTTTTTATTGTTTAATTGTATATTTCACGTGCTTTAAATAATAATAAAAAACTTATTATAGAATTGACAAATTGATCGTTAAAATAATTAAAGAATAAATATCGGAAATTTATAATTAATGAGAAAATAAGGAAGAAAAAAATACACATATTTATTAAAACTAAAATTAAAACGCGACATTTCCGGATTGCGGTTTCAAAATATTTTGTCACTGGTTTATAATTTTTAAATATCGTCGGTCGTTTTTTATTATCTACTTCCTTTAACTTATTGTTAGGAAATAAAAGGATTATTTCCACTCAAGGGACCATTCAGTAAGTACTTCCTTTCACTTTCTTATCTTTATCTCTCAATGCATTGAAAGATACTGTCAATTTTCATTACAGTAATTATAAAATCATGATTTTATTGAGAAATTCAACCAATTGTCTTTATTCATTGGTCAGATGAAACACATAATCGATATAAGCTTATCTATATTGGAATCGTTTTTTATTTCAATATTTTTCTTTTGTTTTTAGTAAATATATGAACGAGGTATGTGAAAAGTAATAAAAGGTCTTGGCCTATTATATATATATATTATAATTAATTTTAAATATAATTTATTTAATAGTACACAAAATGAAAATTATCTCTTTTGGTAAAATAAAAAAAAAGATTTTTTTTTTATACATATAATATAAATAAAAAAATAAAAGATTTTCTTTTTACAACATTTACGAAAAAATTGTTTCTGAAGATTAAAAAATAAACATCTTTTTGTACTTCCTCATAGAGGAAGCTTTGTTTCCGTGACAAAATTTTTTTTTGAGTTTTTTTATGCCAATGTGTTCAGAATGTTCAGAAAACGTCGAAAAATCATATTCCTAAAAATGTCTGTATATATGTATGTATGTATGTATGTATGCGATTTATTGTGTAATCGCTAATTTCCATAATTTTTGAGATATGTAATTAAATTTTTTTACACAGATAGAATATTATAAAGAATAGTTGGTACTGAATTTGGTGAGACTCGGTGAAAGGGTTCATTTTTTATAAATTTTTGAATTTTTTAAAGAATGTCCATACACATTGTAACTTTCGAAAATTTTGAGATATTGTTAAATTTTTTTCCACAGTTTCCAGTTTTCCAAAAGTTTTCCACAGAAAACTTACCCCCTCCCCCCCATCTTTTGCCTGAAGATCGCAATAAGAAGTCACTTTTAAAACAATAAAAAAAGAAAAAAATTTTTTATCATTTTATTTCGCTCACAAAGCTTCCTCGAGGAAGCAAAAATTGGAAAATCCTGCCTGCTTAAAGGAGCTAAAGCTTTGTGAGATAAAATGATGAGGAATGTGCAAGATTCTAATTTGCACAATTCAGTTTGTTTTTTGATGTTGTACCTCACACACATGTGTTTGTTTCGGTTATATATATCCAATTTCTCAATCTTAATTTTAACGAGCTATTCTTCGATGAGTTAAAATTAATCATAAGGTTTAAGTTTTCACAAATTATTTTATTTTGTTAAAAAAAAATGCTTAGAGATTAATTTATTCATTTCTCAAAATTACCTCTAAAATTTAAAATAAATTACATCACTAAGAGAGATCTTCCATTACAGAAAACGATGCAATTCTTCTTTCACGGTGAATTTTTGCGAAGCGATTTTGTGAGATTTTTCATGAAATACGGCTGCGCCCAAAGCTTCACCAAAAAGATTTGCTCCCACGCGATGTTTCTGATATTCGGTTACGACAAAGAGCAGTTTAATAAAGTAAGTATTATATTCGATTGCAATTACAAGTAGTATTTAATTACGTGACAATTTTACGAATGACACGATCAAATGTGTAATTCCGTCACAATCGAAGCTTTGATCTTCACTGACAGCTCCCATGATCATGGTTTAGATCGGATTAAGCATATTTGTCACCTTAGGCTCTGCAACCTGTCATCTTGAATCATGATCCCGCTGGCACCTCGGCTAAGACATTGACCCACTATACTCAGATAATCAAATCGGGCAAGTTTTGTCAATACGATTACGGTCATGAGAAAAATCAATTGATCTATAATTCGACGGAACCTCCAAACTACAATCTAGCGAATATCATGGTACCAGTGGCGTTGGTCTACTCCGAAAATGATTGGTTGATCAGCAAAGAGGTAAGTAAGAGAAAAGTAAATATCTATATAAAGAAAAATACATATGGTAAGTGTATTTGGTTATATAGAGGATGTCTCAGATTAGATTGACAAAAGAATTCCAAAGAATTTTATAAAGAATTCCAAAACAAGCCAATTTTGCTAATGAACCCATGTTAGCAAATCAGCTGTTTTTTGGCATTAGAGAATGAAAGATTAACAAGAGACTCTCGCAAATAAAAAAATTCAGATTTTGATGAAACTGTACACACATTTGGAGGAAGGGGGGGGCGGAAGGGAGAGGGATAAATAAATAAATTTAAAAATTTCTAATTGCAATCCAAAAATGATTTTAAGGAGTCAAATTATCCTCATATATAGAGCTTTTTGTTTTTCGCTATAATTCTCGAAAATTATTCGAGATACCAAAAAATATTTTATACAAAATTTTTATGGTAACAACATCTCTATTTAACCACATCAATAAAATTTTGAAAAAATAATTTTTTTGAACTGTTTTGTCTTCGTTAATCTCTGATACTCTAGTGCCAAAACTGTTCATTAGCGGGCAGGGATTTATTGATAAAATTAGTTTGTTTTGGTGTCCTTCATAATTACCTGAAGTTTGTCGATCAAATTTAGGTCACCCTGTATAAATCAATTTTTCGTGTTTAATATCGGGAAGATAGATTTAAGAGAAACACTGCACGATAACTAACAAAAATATTTCTTCAAGGATGTGAAAAAATTGTACCATTTGTTGCCCAATGTAGTGGATATGTACGAAGTACAGTGGTCCAGTTTTAATCACATAGACTTTTTATGGGCCAACGATGCACCAAAACTCGTTTACGAGAGAGTTCTCAAAATCATGAGAAATGAGAAACCGAGTAATCTTACATCGATGGAATAATATTACGTCATCAATCAAAGATAAAAGATTAATGTTACGTGTTAGTCCTTAGACATGAATACGATTAATGGCAGCTGCAATCTTCACTTTAATGAAACGTGAACTTTTAATATTTTATTTATAATTAATAATTTTATCTATAATTTTATCTATTAATTTTATTAATGTCAAATTAGAACTATATAGACGTTTTTAAACAATTGTTTTAATAAATAATGAGAATTGTTGCTACAGATCATAAGGATACAAAAAACGCAAAAAAAAAATATAACAAATATACGTAAATTGCAATATATTAATATAAAAGAGAAAAGAGATAAACTCTTATAATATTTAAGTCAATTTTGCATTTAACACATTATGTACGCGCTTATGTATCGATATATCTACATGTACAATATTTATGACAACATAAATACAAATTTAAATACTAGGGTGGATCAAATATAAATGAGAAATTTTTCAAAAATTATTTATTTAATTAATACACCTAAAAACTAATACAAAATTAATTTTCTACAAGCATCTACTATATAATTAACGCATTGCGCTATTGAAACAGACAGTTTTTATTCATTCATTGTGCTTACTATTAAACAAACGCGCAGCTTAGAGCGGGTCTAGACACATCTACCAGCCCATTATTTATTATAACAATGAACGATTAATCTATATTATGTGCTCTATCTATATAATTCTTTATCATAATTGTATAATTTTATATATATTTTTACATCTACTCGTATATAGTCACTCGTATTCAAAGATAATCCTATTAATCGAGGTCTAACTAGCTCGTTGGAGAACGAATTTTTGCAAAATTAAAAAAAAATGTTGAATATAATTATTTTTCCAACTGATGAACGTTTATATTTGAGTCTTGCTTTTCTCTTTTTGATATTGCTTTTGATGCGAAATTAAGAATTCCCATGTTTCTGTAATCAAAGATGAAATAAGAATGTAAAAAAGAAATATATACATGTAAAATGTTATAAAACGGTTAAAAGTTAAAAGATAATTTATGGCAAGGAAAAAAAATGATGGGTATGATTAATTGAAAAGCTTTAGATGATAATTTATTACAAATTTAAGATACAGAGCATAAACTATTTTATACTACCTGATTTTAAAAACATTTTCCTTACTTTTCTATATAAATTTTATTTATTAATATATATTTATTTAAAATTATAAATGTATTTAATTTGTTTTTGACTATATTGAAACATTGATACACTATAGTAATATTGAGCCATGATTTTTGAATATGATTGTTCATGTTTTGATACAGAAGCAACAAGATCGAATTTTATGCAAATAGATTTAATGTAATTTTTACAAAATTCCAGATTTATTGTTAAAAAATGCAAATACTTTGAAATTGTAAGCATTGACGAATGATGAAAAAATAGTACACAAATTATTTTTTTAGGTATTGAGATTGAATCCAGGGTTTAAATTGATTGATGTAAAAGTCAAGTGCAATTTACACAAAATTTATTAAAATAATATAACATCAAAATAAATTGCACTACATTTATAAAATCTTGGGTATTGATATTTGTTAAAGTTTGAAATTTTATGTTAATTTACAGTTTTTTTTTTTTTTTTTTGTAAGTAGTTGAACATAAGAAAAACAATTTTTATTCTATTATTGTATTATATTTTTACATATTTTTATATTTATGAACCAGCGGTTTATCAGGTAGCGTTTTACTTCTACTAGCTTGACCGAAACGCCCAACAATTAAGAAAACGCGCAGTTTCTGGGAAACTGGGAAACTTTCTCTAATTAGAGATTTAAGCGGGGAGCATACACACTTTTGCATAAGTGCAAAAACATAAAGAAATTGAGTCCACAAACATACGCATAAGAAAATGAATCAATCTATTTCCGCGTGCTTATTCGAAAGTGTGTGCGATTCCCGTTTTATGTTTGAAGAAAAGAAGAAGCGATTGTTTTGATTCTTTCTTCGTTGATTTTCCTTGCGAGAAATTTTGAGCGACACATCTCTTTTTAAAAAGCACGAGACTCCCGAGGTGAGATAAAGGATCATCAAAGTGATCAGTAGAAATGATAGATTCTTGTTAGACCGCATGTTCATCGACTTTACTTATTAAAGCTAGCTCCATTAAAGGCCACGATCTGCAACCAAGAGTTCGGTGAGTATTCGAAATTTCTTTGCTACATCTATCTGTTTGAAAAAAGGGATGTGTCGAGTTTGGCGCGAAAAAAATTTATGTGATCAATATTAGTTTTTCAGTCTCAGATATTTTCAAACATTGCGGCAAAAAAAAAAAAAAAAAAAAATAGGTAGAATGCAAAATACTAAAACAAACAAAGCTCAGACTTTATTTCTATGTACTGAATAATATTTTGTAGAGCTGATAAAATTTAATTCGACGATTAAGAGTACTATTGAATCATTATATAGCCTACGTGCTCTATTTTTATACGCCTTTTGTTTTCCTTTGTAATTCGGGCGATCTTTCTGTAATATTTTAAATAAATATTCTATGATTATATACGTGATTAATAACATAATAAATATAATAACTTCTTTTCTTTCTATTTGTTTTTTTTCCAGCTAATAATAAAAAATAAATAAAATGACAACTTATTTTAATATAAAATAAATATTGCGTTAAACGGTGCAATGAGATACTACTGTGTTTTTGACATATGTTGATAAATGCTTAAAAAATTTTAATCGCTCATTGTTTATTAAAAAGTTAATTACAAAAAAAATTCTCCTAAACCTACTATTATATTGCTTTATGGTAAATATTGCGTTTAACGGATTAAAGTTTAAAACTTCTTAATTTTGCTTTTGATATAATTTATTAATCATCATACTTTGTTATTCTAGAATTTTGTCTTATCATTTCTGTAAACTACAATCACGTGTCTAATTAAATTTGTTTATGTCTATTTGATATTTAAATATTTTATAATTATTTATTATTATTATTATTACATAATTTTACATTTATTAAATATTAATATTTTTTATTTAATTCAGAAATGCATTAATATTTAGAAAATAAATTTCATATGCATTTGTCGCACAAATTTATCTCAACTTTAAATCAATTTAATTTTGTATTACCCATTATTTTTCTAAGCAAAGATGATTAGAAAAACTAGTCATTCTGCGGAAGCTTATAATAACAGAGGAAGACTATTTTGACGTTACAAGGTGTCTCAGGCAACAACAAACCTGCAAGATGATTAAAATGTTAATTTTCTAAAAAACCAATGTCTTTAAAAAGAATCTAATCAATATAATTAATTTCAAATGTGGCGACTTTTCCAGAACAGCTGTTGAATATTTATAAATATTAAAAAATGATACATTATCTGTTTAGCTATTAAGAATAAATACATCTCAATTGATTGATAAAAAAGTGACACGTAGTTTATGTAACAATTCTTAGAAATGATTAAAAAACAAAATGCAGTGCATTATAAATACACAATCCTGACAATAATTATTAACACTAATTATTCAGTTTTCGCAAAAGTTTTCGAAAATTGCGATAAAACAGAAAATTTAAAATTAACAAATAATATAAATATAAAGTCTAAAGCTCAAAGCTAAAGATAAAGCTTAATGCTGAAAAAAATAAGGACCAATGTTTATTTTTTTTAAGCGATATAAAAAATTAATACGATACATTATAGAACAGTAGATACAAATTTAATTTAACAATTAAAAATACTATATGTAAATACTATTGATCTATCGTGACGTACGTGCTCTATTTTTACGAGCTGTTTATTTCACGCTCTAATTATAGTTATATCGTAGGAATGTAAATATTTATTCTCTACCTTATGATTATATGATTAACTACATGATAGTGTATTTCCTCAATTCTTTTTCTTCTAGCTAAAATAAAAAATTATTCTATACCAAGTAATTCATTATAATAAATAGTATGTAAAATTCAGTTGAGGATAGTCGTATTTATCTCGTTTTCCTGTTTTTTAAAAATAATATATACAGAAAAACTAGTGTTGCTCATTCTTCCGGTTTCCAGTTTTTTTTTTTTTTTTTTTTTTTTTTTTTTAATAATATATACAGGAAAACTAGTGTTGCTCATTCTTTTTTACAGCTTATCGAATCATTTGTTGACGCGATGAGGTTGACCGATATCGTGCGTTTGCTGTCATTATGCAGAATTTTCTGTATCACATCGGCAAATAGAACACCTGATGTTACTCCCAACACGGTAAGTATACGTTTTTACTCAGAAAAGACGATTAAGAAACTTCGATTAGTTCAAATTTCACAGTTTTGTAAAGAAAGAAATGTTCGAAAATTATCTTACACCGCAATTGAAATTTAAATGTCACAGAAATTTTACATTTTTGTTAATTACATTTACAATAGTATTCATATTTTTGTTTTCTTTTACGGTTGATTTAATACGTAATTATTAATCTTTTAATTGTTATTAATTTTTTGTTGATTTGATTTTAAAATATACCATGTAATATATATATGTAATATGTATTATAATAGTGTATCGTTCGTTGATAATATTAATCTTTTTTTACGTATATAAATTTAAAAAATAAATATATATTTACTCACGTATTATGTATTTATATTGTAATTGTGACATAATTATATGAAAATCATTTTAATTACTTCAAGATAAACACGAAAAAAAGTTTAATCCTCTAAAATATGCGTTTGTAAAATTATTTTTTAGCAAATTTCAGATTTTGTTGTTTTTAAAAAAAAACCAGCTTTGTAGTTCTTAGAAATGATTTGACAAATTAAAATTTAATAATTAATATTTGTATTTTTAATTGATATATTTTTATACATACATGTATATAAATTTGCGTAATGCAAAATTAATGCATTCTACATGTTTATTGTGGATACTATTCTCTATTTATTGTGGAGACTCTATATTATTAAGAAAATAAATATTATACGCATTTTAAAGTATAAATTTATTTTAACTTTAGATCAATTTTGAGAATATCTTCTATTTTAATGATTCCTTTTTTTTAGCTGAAGATGATAAAAAGAGCGAGATATCCCGCAGAGGTTCATACTATAATGACAGAAGACGGCTACCTGTTAAAGTTACATCGTATCCCAGGTGGCAACAGCTCTCTACCTGTACTATTGCAACATAGTTTTCTAGCCAGCTCTGCCAATTGGGTTATTCTTGGCAAAGGCAAAGCACTAGGTATGAATTTAATCAATCTCTTAATTAATCTTTCTTAATTAAAAAATATCCCAAGATTATTTCATATCTAAAATATAAAAACGTTCAAGAAGAAGTCTCAAGTTTAATATTATATTATATTAATTTTATATAAAATTATGTAATAATATATAGAAAGCTATATAAATTATGTATTAAATATTGCAAAGGATGTTTTCTTGCATTCTAGCTTATCTATTAGCGGATGAGGGATACGATGTTTGGTTGGGCAATTTTCGTGGTAATACCTACTCTAAAGCGCATATTTCCCTATCACCATCGAATTTGACATTTTGGGATTTTAGGTACTTGCATAAAATAAAAATAATAATGTTTTAAAAGTGATATAGGAGAAAGTAGAGTAAAACCAAATACTTTTTTTAGATTTGTCTTCTTATAAAAAAATAAAAAAAATAAAAAAAATTCTGCTGAATGTTAGTGATTTTTAGTGAACTTCAAACTATGAGAAATTGAAGCTAATTACTAAGAAAAAAAATTATATTTTCAGAACGTTATCAAAGAAAAGAAAAATTTTATTTGAAAATATTTTTTTTATTTAATTTTTTATTATATATATATATATATATATATATATATTTACATTATGTATATGTATTATGTATATTATATACATATAAATATATATAGAATATTTATATTA
>JBCEZV010000005.1:2014070-2025502 GCA_039654365.1 Cataglyphis livida
TATATTATATGGCAATACATACATATTTACATATTTTATGACTGTATATCAATTGAATTTTTCATTAGTTTTAACGAAATGAGCATCTACGATTTATCCGCGATGATTACATTTATTACAAATATGAGATCGCAATCACTGCATACCTACATTGGTCATTCAATGGGCGCATCTAATTTTTACATAATGGCATCAGAACTTCCGGAAATCGCTCGAATGGTGCAAAGAATGATCAGTCTCGCTCCAGCGCCTTTCATGACGCATAAAAATAATTTTATACGATATATCATCCCCATTCAAAGGGAGTTTCAGGTGAAGTAATATACAAATATACAATATCGAATACTGTTAAAAAATAATTTATTAATGTGGAATAACTGATTTATTACTCTTTTAGTAAAACAAAATTTTTAATTCTTGAATGAATGAATCTAAATAATATAATATAGAATGTTTAATTATAATTTTAACGATATGTTCTTTGACACGTTACATACACGTTACAATTAAGATCAAAGTTATTCCAATTTGTTAAAAAAATGCTTAGAAATACTATTTATTTATTCTCGAAATTATCGTTAAAATTTAAAGAATAAAAAAATTACAAATAAATTATATCATTATTAAGAGAGATTTTTGATTGCAGGAATTGATGCAATTTTTGTTTTACGGCGAATTTTTCCAGAGCGATTTAATAAGAATTTTTTTGAATAACATCTGTAAGCAGAGTCTCGTTAAACAAGAATTCTGCGCTAACATTATATTTTCGTTGTTCGGTTACGACTATGAGCAATTTAATTACGTGAGTATTGGTTTTGCGAATGTCACGATAGAAATATCTTCATAATCAAGTTTCGATCGTCACATTCCAATAAGTTGCACCGTTATCAGTCAGATTAGACTTTGCATAAATGATCTTTGTTTTTTACTTAGACTTTGCTTCCAATTATTTTTAATCACAATCCCGCCAGTATCTCAGCTAAAACGATGATTCAATACGCTCAGGGAATCCAATCGAACAAGTTTCGCCAATATGATTACGGTCGAGCGAAAAATTTATTGATCTACAATTCAGTGGAACCACCAGACTACGATCTAGCGAATGTTAAGGTGCCAATCGCGTTATTCTACGCCAATAATGATTGGTTAGTCAGCACAGAGGTAGGTATAAAGACAGAATAGGTATTTAGATAATGAAGGTATAGTAGAAAATAATTCGGATTTATATATATATATCAATTTTTGTGTAGAATTAGAAAGATAGTGTGCAAAGAAATCGCGCAAGATAACTCAAAAGAAAATATTTTTTCAAGGATGTGAAGAGGTTGTACCATTTACTACCCAACGTAGTGGATATGTACAAAGTTCCGTGGTACAATTTTAATCACGTGGATTTTATATGGGCCAAGGATGCGCCAAAACTCGTATACGAAAGAGTTCTCAAAATCATGAGACAAGATAATCTAAATAATTTACATCGATGAAATAATATTACGTCCATAATCAATGTACAATGAAACAAGTAAAAAATATAATTTAAAATTTGATTGCAACTACAAATATTGTGTGTATGTCAAATTAAAAAATTCAAATGTAATCTTTATATATTTATATCCATGCTAAAAGTGGACCAAAAAGCGGTCCAAAGCATTATTAATGTATTTTTAATTTATACGATGCAGTGACAGATGCATAAAGCTAGGATCATAAAATTAGAACTACATCAAACTTATGGGAAGTTACTATCTTAAAACTGCTTACATGTCTTTTGGCAAATTCAAATTTGTCTCTGCTAATTACAGAACTGTCTAAAGACGAAGTTCTATGATAAAGACGCAAAGGACAGATTTATAAAATGTTAAGATGATTTAAATGTTAAAATGTTCTCAACAGAAAAGGACTGGATCATATGATGAATTTAGAAAAGCTTTAGAGTATTTTATTGCAAATTAATATTAATATACATAGCATTAACTATTTTATCGTATCTGATTTTAGAAACGTTACTTCTTAATATGAATTTTATTTATTAATTTATACAACTTGTTTAAAATTAGAAATGTGTCTAATTTGTTTTCTGCTACATTAGAACTTTGATATACCGTAGTAATGTATTGATTCAGGATTATTGAATATAATCATTCATGTTTTAACTTTTATACAGAAAAGTAACAAGATTAAATTTTATGCAAATAATTTGATAGAATTTTTTCAAAATTAATAATTTTTATTCAAAAGTGCAAATACTTTGGAATTGTAAGCTAATTGTAGTAAATTGTATTAATAAGTAATGAAAAAATGATCACGTGGTTAATAACGTGACAAATATAATAACGTTCTTTCTCTTCTTTTTTTAACATAAAAAATAATCCTAAACAAAAAGAGACGATTCATTCCGATAATAGTAAGTTGTGTGTAAAGAACAGTTTCATGCAGTTGTATACATATATATTTATCTCAAGCGTATTTAATTCGTTTCAATAATATATTTTTCAAACAACTTTCGAGTTGTCTGTTTTTTGTTATTTCTTAAACCATTTATCAATGAGAATAATCAAAATTTTGTATTTGTTATCGTTTTGCGGATGCCTCGGTGCGGCGCAGACAAATGTAATCCTCGAGCCAAATGCGCTCGTGAAGGGAATAAGATAGACTACCTGGAAGCGACTAAAATTAATCTTAATACTATTCTCAACACGGTAAGTATAAGTTTTTATCCATTAAAACGAGGATTAAAATCTTTATCTTGATTAAATTTGTTTGGTGCTGTCAGAAAAGTAATTTACATGACGTCGCAATTGCTGTTTCTTTATAAAAAATTTAAATTAAGCAATACCTTGGTAGATATATATAAAAGGTCATACCTTAGATTTAGGACACCCTATATAATAGTCTGTGTGTAATAACAGTTAAATATTGGATGCAAATATATATTTTTTAACTTTCATAAAGCAAAGTGAAATAACATTTTTATTTAGAATTTATTAAAAAATCTATTAACAAAAGCAAATAATTCTATTAATAAGCTATTAAAAGATAATAGAATATACTCATCATTTTTTTTTAATACTAAGAATAAATATATCTTCTTTGATTGATAAAAACGTGACATTGTAGTTTATGGAAGATTTCTTAGAATGTGGTATAGAAATCGAAATAAAGTGCATTACAAACATATTTACAATTATATTTACCTAACACTAATTATTTTTTGCACTAATCATTTTTCAAAAATTGCGATAAAACAGGTAGAAAGCCTAATGCTGAAAGAAACAGAGATCTTATTTTCTTGAGCGATATAAAAAAATTGCGACATATTTGTAGAGCAGCATATGCAAATTTAATTTAACGATTAAAAATACTATTGTTCGTAACGTGAATATATAAATTTTATACGCATACATAAATTTTATTTCGCGCTAATAATTTTATCATGTGGATTTCTTTTATTACTGTATAATTGTATGATTAACGTGCAAAAATGTTTTTTTTTCTCACTTTTTTCTTTCAGTTTGAAGTAGTGTTTAAAACACAGTTGAGCATAGTTGTATTTATTTCTCTCTTCAGCTTTCTGCTTTTTCGTCAATAATAATCCCGATACTTCAAAAAACTCTCGTCGCTCATTTTTGTTTCACAGCTCATCGAATTGTTCGTTGAAGATGTAAGTGACATATATCGAAATACTAACAAAAGCATTAAAATTTCGCAGATTATTCTACTATTTCTCCTAAATATTTGTGCAAAAACTAAGCACAATTCTCTTAACGGTTTGGAAGTTATTTAAATTTAAAGTTTTTCATTGTTTTTTGCAATTGATTTCAGAGGATATTCACGATCAAAAGTTTTTGCCACAAATTAGGCAAAATATTAATTACAACTATTTTCTTTTACGAAAACGTCAAAATCCATATTATTTTGTGATACTTTAATTTTTTTCATAACCCGAATTTATTTTTTTAATTTTTCAAATAATATAAACATAAAAAACATGTTTTCTTTTTAATTTTGACAATTTTTTGCTACTAATGTATTATCCAAAACACGACAGGTACATGCATAAATACTTTTTCGTGATTTAAGTTTTTACAAACATTTATATACAGTAATTTTATTATCTCTCTGAATTTCAGAATACATAACATATTTTAATTTTATATATAACATAATTTAGTATTAAAATATATGTATGTTTTTTAGGTTAGAAAGCTATTTTTAATTTTGTTTTAGAAAGATAATATGAGTAAAAAAAAATACTAATTTAATTATATTTATATCTCTTTATTATTATTTTACAACAGTATATATTTTATTTGAGTATTTCATAAGTTAGCTTGACATATATATTTTGTACGGATTATTAATAATTTTTGTTATAAAAGTTATTAATCTAATGTAAAAACAAAAAAGAGGTTAAATATATTTTTTTGTTTAATTTATTTATTGTTATGATTATTAATAAATATATGTCATTTTTAAATTAGCACATAAGTAGTCCAAATTTTTATTATTCTAAGTTATGAGCAAATATTCCTCACCTGATTTTTATCTGCATCTTTATTGTATATCTGCATCCTTCATGAGATACATCTCACATCTTGTTTGAAACAATAAAAAATTACAGAAAGTTATACATATTTGTAATATACATATAATAAAGAAGATCAAGATATATATATATATATATATATATATATATATATATATGCATATATTTATAATATTTTATTATATTTATATTTATATCTATTATATTTAAAATATCTAATTTTATTATATTCGTTAAATTTATAATATTTTATTACATAATATTTTTTATTACATTTTTATATTTACATTTTTAATATAACGCAAAAAAAATCAAGAGGATATTTATATGTAATAAAAAATAAAAGAAAACCAACTGTCAAACTCGAAAAAACTTCTGAAGAGCGAAAATCGGCGCCAAAATGAAGCACCTTCATTCCGCCGACTACGCATGCGCAAAGAATGATCGATTAGCGATTCGATGAATCGAACATCGGCGATCAGGAGGCAGCGGACGGAAGAAAGAAGCGGAATTTGCGGGTGGTACGGTCGCGAGGACGAGAAGCGCACGCTCTCTTATATGCCGTCTCATGCGACGAGGAAGGAATGCACTTTGATGCGTGAATTTTCGTTACGCACGACTCCGAGTGTGTGACTACGTCACGACTTGCCCCAGTGGACAAATATATTATCGCGCGAGGGTCCGGCGGTAGACGGTGAAGAGGATGAGCGAGAACGAGGGTGCGGAGACGCCGAAGACGAAAGACGCGGCCAAGGCGGAATTCTTCAAGGAGGAGGCGAACGTGCACTTCAAGAGTACGTTCACATGCGAAATCGTTATATGTCACGTCACATTTAATATCTATCGTATAGTCACGTGTATCCCCAAACTAACCCAACTAATCCAACGAGCTCGCGTGGGAGGATAAATTTCTGCAAAGCTAAAAGAGCGTCGAATTTTTCCGATTGCGTGACTGACGCAAGTTTGACATATGTATATTAAGCCTTAATTACATCCCGACGTTCTCCTCGAAAACTCCCACGCGAATATGTACTATTCTAAGGAATAGAAAATGATTACGTTTTTTTATATTAATTGTTACCTCTTATCTTTTTTTTTTTTTTTTAGATCAAGAGTATGATAAAGCCATTGAGTTGTATACCAAAGCGATAGAATTAAATCCATCAGTAGCTGTGTACTATGGTAATAGGAGTATTGCTTACCTGAGGACGGAATGCTTTGGTTACGCATTGACAGACGCGTCCAAAGCCATCGAGTTAGATAAAAATTATGTAAAGGGTTACTATCGCAGAGCCGCCGCTTATATGGCCCTCAGCAAGTTCAAATTAGCCCTTATGGATTACAGAACTGTTGTAAAGGCGAGGCCCAATGACAAGGATGCAAAGGAGAGATATATGGAATGTTGCAAGATGGTTAAAGTGTTAGCCTTCCAGAAGGCTATCTCTGTAGAGGAAAAAAAAAATATAGCCGATATGATCAATTTAGAAGCTATGGGTGAATATTTGACACACTCTGCATATTTTATATAAAAGGAATAAATTATTCTAACATATTTGACTTTAATAACATTATTTCTTAATACAAATTCTATTTGTCAACTTATGATATTTATATAAATATATCTCATTTCTTTTCTTTAAGAATTTTGAGGATTTAATATACTGTAGTAATATAATTTTTGAAGATTATCATCCTTTTATGGAGGAAAAGAAATATATAAGATAGGATTTGATATACATATTTTTTCTTAATGCAAAATTTTGTTAAAGAATTCAAAGCTGTTAAGAAGCTGTATTAATAAGTTAAAAGATAGCACTTTTATATTATTTTTTTTTTAGCTATTGAGGATGAATACACAGGGCCTAAGTTGGTCGATGGAAAAGTCACATTGCAGTTTATGCAAGATTTATTAGAGTGGTATAGAAATCAAAATAAATTGCATCGCAAGTATGCTTACAAGATTCTGTTGGACATTAAATCGTGGTTTATGGCACAACCTAGTTTAGTGGATATTACAATTCCAGAGGATAGTAAATTCACAATTTGCGGCGACATACATGGTCAATTTTACGACTTGCTTAATATATTTGAATTGAACGGATTACCATCAGAAACTAATCCATATGTATCCTTTACAAAGATAGATAAACGTAGATGATGTAAGTTTGTTTATTGTGTTAATTTATAAACATACAAAAAATAATGTACTTTAGTTACTGATATCTCATGTACATAAATTTTTTTATATTTTTAATTCAAGAATATATTCCTTAGTAGCTGCATAGTTATTTAATGGAGATTTTGTAGACAGAGGCTCTTTCTCCGTAGAATGTATATTTACTTTATTCGGTTTTAAATTATTATACCCAAATCACTTTTTCATGTCAAGAGGTACGTAATCCTTATTTCTCGACATTCTGAAATTCGAGTTTATGCACTTTACAAATTTATTTGTTCAGGCAATCATGAATCAGCAACAATGAACCAAATGTATGGATTTGATGGCGAAGTAAAAGCTAAATATTCTACTCAAATGGCAGAATTGTTCACAGAAGTCTATAATTGGCTCCCTCTTGCACACTGCCTCAATAATAGAGTATTGGTGAGTGACAATGTATTATCAAAGCTGTCACATATAATTCGTATTCATATCTTTGAGAGAATATCGAGTGCATAATTTTGATGAAATTGTATCAGGTGATGCACGGTGGATTGTTTTCGCGGGACGACGTGACGTTGCAAGAGATCAGAGAAATTGACAGGAACAGACAACCGCCGGACGAAGGATTGATGTGCGAATTGTTGTGGTCAGATCCGCAACCGCAAAACGGCCGGGCGCCCAGCAAGAGAGGTGTAGGAGTTCAATTCGGACCAGACGTCACGCAGAATTTCCTCAGGATAAATTCACTCGATTACATCGTGAGGAGTCACGAGGTGAAGAACGACGGTTATGAAGTCGGACATGATGGAAAATGTATCACAGTTTTCTCCGCTCCAAATTACTGGTATGCGTTATAACAATACAGTCTGCGTTATGAATCTAACTTTGATATATAAAATTTCAGTACAAAATTGAATTGCAATGTAATTTTTTTAATAATATAGTAATTTTAATAATATAATATTGCATTGCATAATGTTTCAGTGATACTATGGGTAACCGAGGTGCCTTTATCACACTTAATGGCAAAGATATGAAACCATATTTTACATCGTACGAAGCAATGGTGCGTATATTTTATTCAGAATATTTACATTTATTTACATTTTATTTTAATTACAATCACATTTTGAATTGTAGCTATATAAAAAGATCGTTTTTAATGTATCTGTTTTATTACAGCCTCATCCTAATGTAAGGCCGATGGCTTATGCCAATTCTTTACTAAAGTTCATGTGCTAGTGGAACAACCTCTAGGTATTATTGATAAATGAAAATAAAATAACTGAGATATAAGTAGCCCAATCAAAGTGTGCGTAATATATTTGATACCGAGATGGAGAAGGTAAGGGATGAGTTAGGTGCTTCTCCACAACAATAATTCTTCTAGGAGATTACAGAAAGAATCTTTTCTGTATTATAAAATACATGCAATGAGAATGCATAATATTGATGGGTACAAAAGTGAGAAAGGTTTGCTTATTTTTTAGAAAACGCAAACAAATCTACTTCGGATTTCTTATCTATGATAAGTAAAACCGATGACTCACTTAAAAATACTAGTGATTTATTTTCGTTTGTAATAAAATAACGCGAAGAGAACGTTTCTATTTTGTACCCTCAATCGATAGGACCACCTTGCTCGTTAAAGATATCCGCGAGCGCGTGCACTATATAAGTAAAGAACAAAGAAATGTTAATTCTCCCAATATGTTTCCACACACAACAACATATAAGGTTTTAATCTATGATCTATTATTTATGTAAACGCAGATTTATGTATCGCGATACTTTTAATTGATTCTTTAATGATCATGGTGGAATTTAAATATAATAATTATTATGAAAATATATATAAATGCATATGCAAGTTAGCATAATTATGTAGTACAATATTCCATCCAATCACACAACTTGTCACGTTATTAGTGACAATTTTTTACAAATCTATCGAGATTGGATGGATTTCATCTAACACATTTTGTTTTTTGTTAACAATAAATGATGTTTATAATGTACATATAAAAAACGATATTTTATTTTATGCATTTACATATGAGATGACGACACAATAAATTACGAGTGCATTAAACGAGATGTGTTTATAAAGAACGAATAATTTCCTCTGGTAAATTATTCCGATTTTCGCGAGACACATTTAAAATCTTAATTCTCTTGTCTGCGTGTAAATTCTCAAACAATGCCGCGTGCTGTCGTGGCACTTTGTGCAATAGCGGAATAGTCCCAATCACGAAAGTTCTCTTGGAGGAACCCAATAATATGTCCGCTACTTTCTTCTTAAAGTCTTTGCTAAATAACTCCATCTTGCCGATCTCGTCAACGAATAATATATCCTGTGCAAAGGAGGGATATATAATTTTACTGTATCGAATTGAGAAGGTGATCATACAAATTCGTTTTAAGAGAAATGTTACTCTTACAGTATCCAAATCCAATAGTGGAAGCGCTATCGCCTCGAAGTTATCCAGGAAGACCCGGTAGTTTCCTACTTGATGCTCCGAAGCCTGCCGAGCGTCCGTTAAATTTCTGCGTGTAAAGATAATACGATGGAGTACAATTGCATCTTGTTTCATTGTCATTGTGTATTGTATATATCGTTACGAGAGCAAGAGGAGAGAGACGCACTTTAATCGTGCCAAGGACAATCTTCTTTCGGGATCTCGTACTCGCACGATGTCAAAACCAATCCTGGAGCCGCTTCGATCTCGCACCTCCTCTGTGTAAAATCCATCGAAATTCTTGCTCCTCTTCTCCAGGATAGATGCAACCTTTTTGCATACTGTAGTTTTACCTATACCTATAAAAGTTATTCTGATAGTGAAACTTTTTTTTCTCCTTAATATATTATAAGGAATTGTAACTTGGATTTTTTTTTCATAAACGATTATTTATATTATAGTTTACAATATTTAAAATCATAGATAATAAGTATATTAAGATTGTTTTGTTTAAAAATCACTGATATATTTAAGCATCCTTGTAAAAAATGTTTACGATACTAGGTGAGTATATATTTTCAAATATTTGTTTATTAGCTTTTCTCGTCTCAGGAAATCCGACCATAGGACACGTGATAAGCCTATTGTATATTATCTTATCTTCATGTTATCATTTTCTGAGTAGAATTTTATAACAGCTAAATATCCTAAATTGAAATATCTCCGAGATATCCAGGTACTCTAATAATGATCATTATTAACAATAATATTGATTAATCATGATATCTCAGACAATATATTTCGAAGGAAAAATATCTAATTTTTTAAAAATGAAAAATGGAACGAAAAATTTTTAAAAATAATTTTACCTGGAGGGCCCGTGAGTAGTACATGTAACGTCCGCGAGGCGCCGCCAGTTTCCATGACTCGCCGCGTGTTTACGTCGGAATTCACCGATCGTGCGTAACATACGAAGATACGGAAATATGCACGAATAATAGTCGATAAGCGAGCGATAATCGAGACGATTGTCCTCGTCGAACCGCCGTCTAATTGCGAATTAATCCAACACCGGCACGAAGATGCGATTGTACGTGCTGTTCGAGTTACAACAACGTAACGAGGAGCAGTAAACGAGCGTCAACAGGATAGACAGAAAGCAGCGACCGCACGCGCGCGGGTGACGGGTGACAGCCGGAGAGGTGAGGCGAAGAGGGGAGGGGAGGACCGATCAGCTGATCGGGCTGGACGAGCAGCGACAGGACGGGACCTGTCGGGTCGGCCGATCGGATTGGATTTGGGGACGGTAGTGGTAGTAGTATAAAATAGACGGTGGAGTGTGTGTGCGTGTGCGTGTGTGTGTGTGATGTGTGCGTGTGTATTGTACACATTGTATACGTGCGTCGTGGCGTTTACGTATCACCCTGTATCCTTCGCGTGCAGCTGCTGTTGACGGCGTTCGAGCGAGGATTTTCCTAACGTATCGCGAAGAAGAAGCATCCGTGAGACATTCCTCGTCGATCGGACACGACCGGTGGACACTCGCGCGTAGTAAACAGCCTTCGGGAAGAACAAGAGCAAGAAGAAGAAGGAGGAGGAGGAGGAGGAAGAGGAGGAAGCGCGGCGATCGCGACGTGTTCGACGATCCCGTGCTGCGCGAAGGGCGCTCTCCTCTCTCTCTCTCTCTCTCTCTCTCTATCTATCTATCTATCTATCTTTTATTCTTTCTCCTGCTGGCCGCGACGCTCGTGTCTCTCCCAGCAGAGGATAATAATACGCATCTGATTCTCCACGGAAGGGAACGATGCCGACGAAGGCCGAGAAGGACGAGGACGGTCGTGTCCGGTATCGCGCCGCCAGCATCCGACGACGTCGTCGACGTCTTCGACAATCGTGCGAGGGTGGTGGAGGAGGTGCTGGAGGTGCCGATGACGAGGAGATGATGGCCCATCCGTCCGAGAGCAGCGCCCTGTCGTACGTGCTCGCGCGACAGATCGACGACAGGCTCGACTACTGCAGGCGCTTGGTCAACGCCAGATTCGAGAATTCCGAGAACCTCTACAGGAAGGACCTCCTGTCACACTACGGATGCGTCAACGCGATCGAGTTTTCGAACCAGGGCGATCTACTCGTGTCCGGTCAGGACTTTTTGGCGATTTTATATCACTCTATCTCTATCTCTCTCTCTCTCTATCTATCTCTCTCTCTCTCTCTCTCTCTCTCTCTCTCTCTCTCTCTCTCTCTCTCTCTCTCTCTCTCTCTCTCT